>JANJGN010002572.1:0-66736 GCA_026770705.1 Isurus oxyrinchus
CCACACTCACTCACTCTCTCTCTCTCTCTCCCACACTCACTCACTCTCTCTCTCTCTATTTCTCACACACACTCTCTCTCAGTCTCTCTCTCTCCCACACTCACTCACTCTCTCTCTCCCACACTCAATCAATCTCTCCCACACTCACTCAATATCACTCTCTCTCTCCCACACTCACTCACTCACTCCCAATGGCTCTCTCCCATACTCACTCACTCTCTCCCCAACACTCACTCACTCTCTCTCTCCCACACTCACTCACTCTCACTCTCTCTCTCCCACATTCAATCACTCTCTCTCTCTCTGTCTCCCACACTCACTCACACTCTCTCACCCACACTCACTCACTCTCTCTCTCTCTCCCACACTCACTCACTCTCTCTTTCTCTCCCACAATCACACACTCTCTCTCTCTCTCCCACACTCACTCACTCTCTCTCTCCCACACTCACTCACACTCTCTCACCCACACTCACTCACTCCCTCTCTCTCTCCCACACACACTCACTCTCTCTTTCTCTCCCACAATCACTCTCTCTCTCTCTCTCTCCCACACTCACTCACTCTCTCTCCCACACACACTCACACTCTCTCTCCCACACCTGCTCACTCTCTCCCACAATCACTCACTCCCACTTTCTCTCTCCCACACTTACTCACTCTCTCTCGCTCTCTCCCACACTCACTTATTCTCTCTCTCTCTCCCACACTCACACTCTCTCTCCCACACTAAATCACTCTCACTCTCCCTCTCCCACATTCATTCATTCTCTCTCTCCCACACTCACTCACTCTCTCTCTCCCACACTCACTCACTCTCTCTCTCCCACACTCACTCACTCTCACTCTCCCACACGAACTCACTCTCCCTCTCTCTCTCCTACCCTCACTCACTCTCTCTCTCTCTCTCCCAGAATCACTCACAATCTCTGTCTCCTCAATCACTCTCTCTCTCTCTCCCACACTCAATCACTCTCACTCTCTCCCACACTCACTCGCTCTCTCTCCCAAGCTTACTCACTCTCTCTCTCCCACACACACTCACTCTCTCTCTCCCACACTCAATCACTCTCTTCCCACATTCACTCACTATCATGCACTCTCTCCCACATTCACTCACTCACTACCACTCTCTCTCCCATACTCACACTCTCTATCCCACTCTCACTCAGTCTCTCTCTTCCACGCTCACTCACTCCCACTGTCTCTCTCCCACACTCACTCAATCTCTCTCTCTTGCTCTCTCAAACACTCACTCATTCGCTCTCTCTCCCAAACTCATTCACTCACTCTCTCTCTTTCTGCCACACTCACTCACTGTCTCTCCCTCTCTCTCCCACACTCACTCACACTCTCTCACCCACACTCACTCACTCTCTCTCTCTCTCCCACCCTCACTCACTCTCTCTCTTTCTCTCCCACAATCACACACACTCTCTCTCTCTCCCACACTCACTCACTCACTCTCTCCCACACACACTCACACTCTCTCTCCCACACCTGCTCACTCTCTCCCACACTCACTCACTCCAACTCTCTCTCTCCCACACTCAATCACTCTCTCTCTCTCGCTCTCTCCCACACTCACTTATTCTCTCTCTCTCTCCCACACTCACACTCTCTCTCCCACACTAAATCACTCTCACTCTCCCTCTCCCACATTCATTCATTCTCTCTCTCCCACAATCACTCACTCTCTCTCTCTCCCACACTCACTCACTCACTCTCTCCCACACTCACTCACTCTCACTCTTCCACAATCACTCACTCTCCCTCTCTCTCTCCCACCCTCACTCACTCTCTCTCTCTCTCCCAGAATCACTCACACTCTCTGTCTCCTCAATCACTCTCTCTCTCTCTCTCCCACACTCAATCACTCTCACTCTCTCCCACACTCACTCACTCTCTCTCCCAAGCTCACTCACTCTCTCTCTCCCACACACACTCACTCACTCTCTCTCCCACACTCAATCACTCTCTTCCCACATTCACTCACTATCACGCACTCTCTCCCACATTCACTCACTCACTACCACTCTCTCTCCCATACTCACTCACTCTCTATCCCACTCTCACTCAGTCTCTCTCTTCCACGCTCACTCACTCCCACTGTCTCTCTCCCACACTCACTCAATCTCTCTCTCTTGCTCTCTCGAACACTCACTCATTCGCTCTCTCTCCCAAACTCATTCACTCACTCTCTCTCTTTCTGCCACACTCACTCACTGTCTCTCTCTCTCTCTCCCACACTCACTCACACTCTCTCACCCACACTCACTCACTCTCTCTCTCTCTCCCACACTCACTCACTCTCTCTTTCTCTCCCACAATCACACACTCTCTCTCTCTCTCCCACACTCACTCACTCTCTCTCTCCCACACACACTCACACTCTCTCAACCACACTCACTCACTCTCTCACTCTCTCCCACACTCACTCACTCTCTCTTTCTCTCCCACAATCACACACTCTCTCTCTCTCTCCCACACTCACTCACTCTTTCACTCTCTCACACTCACTCACTCTCCCTCTCTCTCTCCCAATCTCACTCACTCTCTCTCTCTCTCCCACAATCACTCACTCTCTCTCTCTTTCTCCTCAATCACTCACTCTCTCTCTTTCCCACACTCAATCACTCTCTCTCTCTCCCACACTCACTCACTCTCACTCTCTCTCCCACACTCACTCACTCTCTCTCTCCCACACACACTCACTCTCTCTCTCCCACACCCACTCACTCTCTCACACAATCACTCACTCCCACTTTCTCTCTCCCACACTTACTCACTCTCACTCTCTCTCTCCCACACTCACTCACTCCCTCCCTCTCTCTCTCACACTCAGGCTCTCTGTCTGATTTCTCTCTCTCTCCCACACTCACTCACTCTCTCTCTCTCTCTCCCACACTCACTCACTCTCTCTCTCTCTATTTCTCACACACACTCTCTCTCAGTCTCTCTCTCTCCCACACTCACTCACTCTCTCTCTCCCACACTCAATCAATCTCTCCCACACTCACTCAATATCACTCTCTCTCTCCCACACTCACTCACTCACTCCCAATGGCTCTCTCCCATACTCACTCACTCTCTCCCCAACACTCACTCACTCTCTCTCTCCCACACTCACTCACTCTCACTCTCTCTCTCCCACATTCAATCACTCTCTCTCTCTCTGTCTCCCACACTCACTCACACTCTCTCACCCACACTCACTCACTCTCTCTCTCTCTCCCACACTCACTCACTCTCTCTTTCTCTCCCACAATCACACACTCTCTCTCTCTCTCCCACACACACTCACTCTCTCTCTCCCACACTCACTCACACTCTCTCACCCACACTCACTCACTCCCTCTCTCTCTCCCACACACACTCACTCTCTCTTTCTCTCCCACAATCACTCTCTCTCTCTCTCTCTCCCACACTCACTCACTCTCTCTCTCCCACACACACTCACACTCTCTCTCCCACACCTGCTCACTCTCTCCCACAATCACTCACTCCCACTTTCTCTCTCCCACACTTACTCACTCTCTCTCGCTCTCTCCCACACTCACTTATTCTCTCTCTCTCTCCCACACTCACGCTCTCTCTCCCACACTAAATCACTCTCACTCTCCCTCTCCCACATTCATTCATTCTCTCTCTCCCACACTCACTCACTCTCTCTCTCCCACACTCACTCACTCTCTCTCTCCCACACTCACTCACTCTCACTCTCCCACACTAACTCACTCTCCCTCTCTCTCTCCTACCCTCACTCACTCTCTCTCTCTCTCTCCCAGAATCACTCACAATCTCTGTCTCCTCAATCACTCTCTCTCTCTCTCCCACACTCAATCACTCTCACTCTCTCCCACACTCACTCGCTCTCTCTCCCAAGCTTACTCACTCTCTCTCTCCCACACACACTCACTCTCTCTCTCCCACACTCAATCACTCTCTTCCCACATTCACTCACTATCATGCACTCTCTCCCACATTCACTCACTCACTACCACTCTCTCTCCCATACTCACACTCTCTATCCCACTCTCACTCAGTCTCTCTCTTCCACGCTCACTCACTCCCACTGTCTCTCTCCCACACTCACTCAATCTCTCTCTCTTGCTCTCTCAAACACTCACTCATTCGCTCTCTCTCCCAAACTCATTCACTCACTCTCTCTCTTTCTGCCACACTCACTCACTGTCTCTCCCTCTCTCTCCCACACTCACTCACACTCTCTCACCCACACTCACTCACTCTCTCTCTCTCTCCCACCCTCACTCACTCTCTCTCTTTCTCTCCCACAATCACACACTCTCTCTCTCTCTCCCACACTCACTCACTCACTCTCTCCCACACACACTCACACTCTCTCTCCCACACCTGCTCACTCTCGCCCACACTCACTCACTCCCACTCTCTCTCTCCCACACTCAATCACTCTCTCTCTCTCGCTCTCTCCCACACTCACTTATTCTCTCTCTCTCTCCCACACTCACACTCTCTCTCCCCACACTAAATCACTCTCACTCTCCCTCTCCCACATTCATTCATTCTCTCTCTCCCACAATCACTCACTCTCTCTCTCTCCCACACTCACTCACTCACTCTCTCCCACACTCACTCACTCTCACTCTCCCACAATCACTCACTCTCCCTCTCTCTCTCCCACCCTCACTCACTCTCTCTCTCTCTCTCCCAGAATCACTCACACTCTCTGTCTCCTCAATCACTCTCTCTCTCTCTCTCCCACACTCAATCACTCTCACTCTCTCCCACACTCACTCACTCTCTCTCCCAAGCTCACTCACTCTCTCTCTCCCACACACACTCACTCACTCTCTCTCCCACACTCAATCACTCTCTTCCCACATTCACTCACTATCACGCACTCTCTCCCACATTCACTCACTCACTACCACTCTCTCTCCCATACTCACTCACTCTCTATCCCACTCTCACTCAGTCTCTCTCTTCCACGCTCACTCACTCCCACTGTCTCTCTCCCACACTCACTCAATCTCTCTCTCTTGCTCTCTCGAACACTCACTCATTCGCTCTCTCTCCCAAACTCATTCACTCACTCTCTCTCTTTCTGCCACACTCACTCACTGTCTCTCTCTCTCTCTCCCACACTCACTCACACTCTCTCACCCACACTCATCACTCTCTCTCTCTCTCCCACACTCACTCACTCTCTCTTTCTCTCCCACAATCACACACACTCTCTCTCTCTCCCACACTCACTCACTCTCTCTCTCCCACACACACTCACACTCTCTCACCCACACTCACTCACTCTCTCTCTCTCTCCCACACTCACTCACTCTCTCTTTCTCTCCCACAATCACACACTCTCTCTCTCTCTCCCACACTCACTCACTCTCTCACACTCTCACACTCACTCACTCTCCCTCTCTCTCTCCCAATCTCACTCACTCTCTCTCTCTCTCCCACAATCACTCACTCTCTCTCTCTTTCTCCTCAATCACTCACTCTCTCTCTTTCCCACACTCAATCACTCTCTCTCTCTCCCACACTCACTCACTCTCACTCTCTCTCCCACACTCACTCACTCTCTCTCTCCCACACACACTCACTCTCTCTCTCCCACACCCACTCACTCTCTCACACAATCACTCACTCCCACTTTCTCTCTCCCACACTTACTCACTCTCACTCTCTCTCTCCCACACTCACTCACTCCCTCCCTCTCTCTCTCACACTCAGGCTCTCTGTCTGATTTCTCTCTCTCTCCCACACTCACTCACTCTCTCTCTCTCTCTCCCAAACTCACTCACTCTCTCTCTCTCTATTTCTCACACACACTCTCTCAGTCTCTCTCTCTCCCACACTCACTCACTCTCTCTCTCCCACACTCAATCAATCTCTCCCACACTCACTCAATATCACTCTCTCTCTCCCACACTCACTCACTCACTCCCAATGGCTCTCTCCCATACTCACTCACTCTCTCCCCAACACTCACTCACTCTCTCTCTCCCACACTCACTCACTCTCACTCTCTCTCTCCCACATTCAATCACTCTCTCTCTCTCTGTCTCCCACACTCACTCACACTCTCTCACCCACACTCACTCACTCTCTCTCTCTCCCACACTCACTCACTCTCTCTTTCTCTCCCACAATCACACACTCTCTCTCTCTCTCCCACACTCACTCACTCTCTCTCTCCCACACTCACTCACACTCTCTCACCCACACTCACTCACTCCCTCTCTCTCTCCCACACTCACTCACTCTCTCTTTCTCTCCCACAATCACACTCTCTCTCTCTCTCTCCCACACTCACTCACTCTCTCTCTCCCACACACACTCACACTCTCTCTCCCACTCCTGCTCACTCTCTCCCACAATCACTCACTCCCACTTTCTCTCTCCCACACTTACTCACTCTCTCTCGCTCTCTCCCACACTCACTTATTCTCTCTCTCTCTCCCACACTCACACTCTCTCTCCCACACTAAATCACTCTCACTCTCCCTCTCCCACATTCATTCATTCTCTCTCTCCCACACTCACTCACTCTCTCTCTCCCACACTCACTCACTCTCTCTCTCCCACACTCACTCACTCTCACTCTCCCACACTAACTCACTCTCCCTCTCTCTCTCCCACCCTCACTCACTCTCTCTCTCTCTCTCCCAGAATCACTCACAATCTCTGTCTCCTCAATCACTCTCTCTCTCTCTCCCACACTCAATCACTCTCACTCTCTCCCACACTCACTCGCTCTCTCTCCCAAGCTTACTCACTCTCTCTCTCCCACACACACTCACTCTCTCTCTCCCACACTCAATCACTCTCTTCCCACATTCACTCACTATCATGCACTCTCTCCCACATTCACTCACTCACTACCACTCTCTCTCCCATACTCACACTCTCTATCCCACTCTCACTCAGTCTCTCTCTTCCACGCTCACTCACTCCCACTGTCTCTCTCCCACACTCACTCAATCTCTCTCTCTTGCTCTCTCAAACACTCACTCATTCGCTCTCTCTCCCAAACTCATTCACTCACTCTCTCTCTTTCTGCCACACTCACTCACTGTCTCTCCCTCTCTCTCCCACACTCACTCACACTCTCTCACCCACACTCACTCACTCTCTCTCTCTCCCCACCCTCACTCACTCTCTCTCTTTCTCTCCCACAATCACACACTCTCTCTCTCTCTCCCACACTCACTCACTCACTCTCTCCCACACACACTCACACTCTCTCTCCCACACCTGCTCACTCTCTCCCACACTCACTCACTCCCACTCTCTCTCTCCCACACTCAATCACTCTCTCTCTCTCTCGCTCTCTCCCACACTCACTTATTCTCTCTCTCTCTCCCACACTCACACTCTCTCTCCCACACTAAATCACTCTCACTCTCCCTCTCCCACATTCATTCATTCTCTCTCTCCCACAATCACTCACTCTCTCTCTCTCCCACACTCACTCACTCACTCTCTCCCACACTCACTCACTCTCACTCTCCCACAATCACTCACTCTCCCTCTCTCTCTCCCACCCTCACTCACTCTCTCTCTCTCTCTGCCAGAATCACTCACACTCTCTGTCTCGTCAATCACTCTCTCTCTCTCTCTCCAACACTCACTCACTCTTCTCCCAAGCTCACTCACTCTCTCTCTCCCACACACACTCACTCACTCTCTCTCCCACACTCAATCACTCTCTTCCCACATTCACTCACTATCACGCACTCTCTCCCACATTCACTCACTCACTACCACTCTCTCTCCAATACTCACTCATTCTCTATCCCACTCTCACTCAGTCTCTCTCTTCCACGCTCACTCACTCCCACTGTCTCTCTCCCACACTCACTCAATCTCTCTCTCTTGCTCTCTCGAACACTCACTCATTCGCTCTCTCTCCCAAACTCATTCACTCACTCTCTCTCTTTCTGCCACACTCACTCACTGTCTCTCTCTCTCTCTCCCACACTCACTCACACTCTCTCACCCACACTCACTCACTCTCTCTCTCTCTCCCACACTCACTCACACTCTCTCTCCCACACTCACTCACTCTCTCTTTCTCTCCCACAATCACACACTCTCTCTCTCTCTCCCACACTCACTCACTCTCTCTCTCTACCACACACACTCACACTCTCTCACCCACACTCACTCACTCTCTCTCTCTCTCCCACACTCACTCACTCTCTCTTTCTCTCCCACAATCACACACTCTCTCTCTCTCTCCCACACTCACTCACTCTCTCACTCTCTCACACTCACTCACTCTCCCTCTCTCTCTCCCAATCTCACTCACTCTCTCTCTCTCTCCCACAATCACTCACTCTCTCTCTCTTTCTCCTCAATCACTCACTCTCTCTCTTTCCCACACTCAATCACTCTCACTCTCTCCCACACTCACTCACTCTCACTCTCTCTCCCACACTCACTCACTCTCTCTCTCCCACACACACTCACTCTCTCTCTCCCACACCCACTCACTCTCTCACACAATCACTCACTCCCACTTTCTCTCTCCCACACTTACTCACTCTCACTCTCTCTCTCCCACACTCACTCCCTCCCTCCCTCTCTCTCTCACACTCATGCTCTCTGTCTCATTTCTCTCTCTCTCCCACACTCACTCACTCTTTCTCTCTCCCACACTCACTCACTCTCTCTCTCTCTCTATCTCTCACCCACACTCTCTCTCTCTCTCTCTCTCCCACACTCACTCACTCTCTCTCTCTCCCACATTTGCTCACTGTCTCTCTGTCTCCCTCCCAGACTCACTCACTCACTCTCTCACTCTCACCCACTCTCTCCCACACTCAATCAAACTCTCTCTCCCACACCCGCTCACTCTCTCCCACAGTCACTCACTCTCCCTCTCTCTACCACCCTCACTCACTCTCTCTCTCTCCCACAATCACTCTCACTCAGTCTCTCTCTCCCACGCTCACTCACTCCCACTGTCTCTCTCCCACACTCACTCAATCTCTCTCTCTTGCTCTCTCGAGCACTCACTCATTCGCTCTCTCTCCCAAACTCACTCACTCACTCTCTCTCTCTCTGCCACACTCACTCACTCACTCTCTCTCTCTCTCTCCCACACTCACTCACACTCTCTCCCCCACTCTCACTCACTCTCTCTCTCTCTCCCACACTCACTCACTCTCTCTCTCTCTCTCCCACAATCACACACTCTCTCTCTCTCCCACACTCACTCACTCTCTCTCTCCCACACACACTCACTCTCTCCCACACCCGCTCACTCTCTCCCACAATCACTCACTCCCACTTTCTCTCTCCCACACTTCCTCCCTCTCTCTCTCTCTCTCCCACACTCTCTCTCTCTCTTCCACACTCACTCATTCTCACACTCTCTCCCACAGTCACTCACTCTCTCTCTCCTACACTCACTCACTCTCTCACTCCCATACTCACTCACTCTCTTTCCCATACTCACTCAATCTCTGTCTCTATCCCACGTTCACTCACTTTCTCTCTGTCTCTCTCCCACAGTCACTCACTCTCTCTGTCTCTCTCCAACACTCACTCACTCTCACTCTCAATCTCTCCCACACTCACTCACTCAATCTCTCTCTCCCGCTCTCCCACACTCACTCACTCTCTCTCTCTCCCACACTCGCTCAATCTCACTCACTCTCTCCCACACTCACTCACTCTCTCTCTTCCACACTCACTCACTCTCTCTTCCACACTCATTCACTCTCTCTCCCAAACTCACTCACTCTCTCCCTCCCACATTCACTCACTCTCTCTCTCCCACACTCAATCAATCTCTCCCACACTCACTCAATATCACTCTCTCTCTCCCACACTCACTCACTCACTCCCAATGGCTCTCTCCCATACTCACTCACTCTCTCCCCCACACTCACTCACTCTCTCTCTCCCACACTCACTCACTCTCACTCTCTCTCTCCCACACTCAATCACTCTCTCTCTCTCGCTCTCTCCCACACTCACTTATTCTCTCTCTCTCTCCCACACTCACACTCTCTCTCCCACACTAAATCACTCTCACTCTCCCTCTCCCACATTCATTCATTCTCTCTCTCCCACACTCACTCACTCTCTCTCTCCCACACTCACTCACTCTCTCTCTCCCACACTCACTCACTCTCACTCTCCCACACTCACTCACTCTCCTTCTCTCTCACCCACCCTCACTCACTCTCTCTCTCTCTCTCCCAGAATCACTCACACTCTCTGTCTCCTCAATCATTCTCTCTCTCTCTCCCACACTCAATCACTCTCACTCTCTCCCACACTCACTCACTCTCTCTCCCAAGCTCACTCACTCTCTCTCTCCCACACACACTCACTCTCTCTCTCCCACACTCAATCACTCTCTTCCCACATTCACTCACTATCATGCACTCTCTCCCACATTCACTCACTCACTACCACTCTCTCTCCCATACTCACTCACTCTCTATCCCACTCTCACTCAGTCTCTCTCTTCCACGCTCACTCACTCCCACTGTCTCTCTCCCACACTCACTCAATCTCTCTCTCTTGCTCTCTCAAACACTCACTCATTCGCTCTCTCTCCCAAACTCATTCACTCACTCTCTCTCTTTCTGCCACACTCACTCACTGTCTCTCTCTCTCTCTCTCCCACACTCACTCACACTCTCTCACCCACACTCACTCACTCTCTCTCTCTCTCCCACCCTCACTCACTCTCTCTCTTTCTCTCCCACAATCACACACTCTCTCTCTCTCTCCCACACTCACTCACTCTCTCTCTCCCACACACACTCACACTCTCTCTCCCACACCTGCTCACTCTCTCCCACACTCACTCACTCCCACTCTCTCTCTCCCACACTCACTCAATCTCTCTCTCTCTTGCTCTCTCCCACACTCACTTATTCTCTCTCAATCTCCCACACTCACACTCTCTCTCCCACACTAAATCACTCTCACTCTCCCTCTCCCACATTCATTCATTCTCTCTCTCCCACAATCACTCACTCTCTCTCTCTCCCACACTCACTCACTCTCTCTCACCCACACTCACTCACTCTCACTCTCCCACAATCACTCACTCTCCCTCTCTCTCTCCCACCCTCACTCACTCTCTCTCTCTCTCTCCCAGAATCACTCACACTCTCTGTCTCCTCAATCACTCTCTCTCTCTCTCTCCCACACTCAATCACTCTCACTCTCTCCCACACTCACTCACTCTCTCTCCCAAGCTCACTCACTCTCTCTCTCCCACACACACTCACTCACTCTCTCTCCCACACTCAATCACTCTCTTCCCACATTCACTCACTATCACGCACTCTCTCCCACATTCACTCACTCACTACCACTCTCTCTCCCATACTCACTCACTCTCTATCCCACTCTCACTCAGTCTCTCTCTTCCACGCTCACTCACTCCCACTGTCTCTCTCCCACACTCACTCAATCTCTCTCTCTTGCTCTCTCGAACACTCACTCATTCGCTCTCTCTCCCAAACTCATTCACTCACTCTCTCTCTTTCTGCCACACTCACTCACTGTCTCTCTCTCTCTCTCCCACAATCACTCACACTCTCTCACCCACACTCACTCACTCTCTCTCTCTCTCCCACACTCACTCACTCTCTCTTTCTCTCCCACAATCACACACTCTCTCTCTCTCTCCCACACTCACTCACTCTCTCTCTCCCACACTCACTCACACTCTCTCACCCACACTCACTCACTCTCTCTCTCTCTCCCACACTCACTCACTCTCTTTCTCTCCCACAATCACACTCTCTCTCTCTCTCTCCCACACTCACTCACTCTCTCTCTCCCACACACACTCACACTCTCTCTCCCACACCTGCTCACTCTCTCCCACAATCACTCACTCCCACTCTCTCTCTCCCACACTCACTCACTCCCACTCTCTCTCTCTCTCACACTCATGCTCTCTGTTTCATTTCTCTCCTTCTCCCACACTCAATCACTCTCTCTCTCTCTCCCACACTCACTCACTCTCTCTATCTCTATGTCTCACACACACTCTCTCTCACTCTCTCTCTCTCCCACACTCACTCACTCTCTCTCTCTCCCACATTCGCTCACTGTCTCTCTGTCTCTCTCCCAGACTCACTCACTCTCTCTCTCACTCTCACCCACTCTCTCCCACACTCAGTCAATCTCTCTCTCCCACACCCGCTCACTCTCTCCCACAATCACTCACTCTCCCTCTCTCTCTCCCACACTCACTCACTCTCTCTCTCTCCCACACTCAATCACTCTCACTCTTTCCCACACTCACTCACTCTGTCGCCCACACTCACTCACTCTCTCTCTCCCACGCGCACTCACTCTCTCTCTCCCTCACTCAATCACTCTCTTCCCACATTCACTCACTATCATGCACTCTCTCCCACATTCACTCACTCACTACCACTCTCTCTCCCATACTCACACTCTCTATCCCACTCTCACTCAGTCTCTCTCTTCCACGCTCACTCACTCCCACTGTCTCTCTCCCACACTCACTCAATCTCTCTCTCTTGCTCTCTCAAACACTCACTCATTCGCTCACTCTCCCAAACTCATTCACTCACTCTCTCTCTTTCTGCCACACTCACTCACTGTCTCTCTCTCTCTCTCCCACACTCACTCACACTCTCTCACCCACACTCACTCACTCTCTCTCTCTCTCCCACCCTCACTCCCTCTCTCTCTTTCTCTCCCACAATCACACACTCTCTCTCTCTCTCCCACACTCACTCACTCTCTCTCTCCCACACACACTCACACTCTCTCTCCCACACCTGCTCATCTCTCCCACACTCACTCACTCCCACTCTCTCTCTCCCACACTCACTCACTCTCTCTCTCTCGCTCTCTCCCACACTCACTTATTCTCTCTCTCTCTCCCACACTCACACTCTCTCTCCCACACTAAATCACTCTCACTCTCCCTCTCCCACATTCATTCATTCTCTCTCTCCCACAATCACTCACTCTCTCTCTCCCACACTCACTCACTCTCTCTCTCCCACACTCACTCTCTCACTCTCCCACAATCACTCACTCTCCCTCACTCTCTCCCACCCTCACTCACTCTCTCTCTCTCTCTCCCAGAATCACTCACACTCTCTGTCTCCTCAATCACTCTCTCTCTCTCTCTCTCCCACACTCAATCACTCTCACTCTCTCCCACACTCACTCACTCTCTCTCCCAAGCTCACTCACTCTCTCTCTCCCACACACACTCACTCACTCTCTCTCCCACACTCAATCACTCTCTTCCCACATTCACTCACTATCACGCACTCTCTCCCACATTCACTCACTCACTACCACTCTCTCTCCCATACTCACTCACTCTCTATCCCACTCTCACTCAGTCTCTCTCTTCCACGCTCACTCACTCCCACTGTCTCTCTCCCACACTCACTCAATCTCTCTCTCTTGCTCTCTCGAACACTCACTCATTCGCTCTCTCTCCCAAACTCATTCACTCACTCTCTCTCTTTCTGCCACACT
Source organism: Isurus oxyrinchus (assembly GCA_026770705.1). Lineage (NCBI taxonomy): Eukaryota > Metazoa > Chordata > Chondrichthyes > Lamniformes > Lamnidae > Isurus > Isurus oxyrinchus. The sequence continues at coordinate 13,501 of JANJGN010002572.1, forward strand.
CACTCACTGTCTCTCTCTCTCTCTCCCACACTCACTCACACTCTCTCACCCACACTCACTCACTCTCTCTCTCCCACACTCGCTCACTCTCTCTTTCTCTCCCACAATCACACACTCTCTCTCTCTCTCCCACACTCACTCACTCTCTCCCTCCCAGACTCACTCACACTCTCTCACCCACACTCACTCACTCTCTCTCTCTCTCCCACACTCACTCACTCTCTCTTTCTCTCCCACAATCACACACTCTCTCTCTCTCTCCCACACTCACTCACTCTCTCTCTCCCAAACACACTCACACTCTCTCTCCCACACCTGCTCACTCTCTCCCACAATCACTCACTCCCACTTTCACTCTCCCACACTTACTCACTCTCACTCTCTCTCTCCCACACTCACTCACTCCCACTCTCTCTCTCTCTCCCACACTCACTCACTCACTCTCTCCCACACACACTCACACTCTCTCTCCCACTCCTGCTCACTCTCTCCCACACTCACTCACTCCCACTCTCTCTCTCCCACACTCAATCACTCTCTCTCTCTCGCTCTCTCCCACACTCACTTATTCTCTCTCTCTCTCCCACACTCACACTCTCTCTCCCACACTAAATCACTCTCACTCTCCCTCTCCCACATTCATTCATTCTCTCTCTCCCACAATCACTCACTCTCTCTCTCTCCCACACTCACTCACTCTCTTTCTCCCACACTCACTCACTCTCACTCTCCCACAATCACTCACTCTCCCTCTCTCTCTCCCACCCTCACTCACTCTCTCGCTCTCTCTCCCAGAATCACTCACACTCTCTGTCTCCTCAATCACTCTCTCTCTCTCTCTCTCCCACACTCAATCACTCTCACTCTCTCCCACACTCACTCACTCTCTCTCCCAAGCTCACTCACTCTCTCTCTCCCACACACACTCACTCACTCTCTCTCCCACACTCAATCACTCTCTTCCCACATTCACTCACTATCACGCACTCTCTCCCACATTCACTCACTCACTACCACTCTCTCTCCCATACTCACTCACTCTCTATCCCACTCTCACTCAGTCTCTCTCTTCCACGCTCACTCACTCCCACTGTCTCTCTCCCACACTCACTCAATCTCTCTCTCTTGCTCTCTCAAACACTCACTCATTCGCTCTCTCTCCCAAACTCATTCACTCACTCTCTCTCTTTCTGCCACACTCACTCACTGTCTCTCTCTCTCTCTCCCACACTCACTCACACTCTCTCACCCACACTCACTCACTCTCTCTCTCTCTCCCACACTCACTCACTCTCTCTTTCTCTCCCACAATCACACACTCTCTCTCTCTCTCTCCCACACTCACTCACTCTCTCTCTCCCACACTCACTCACACTCTCTCACCCACACTCTCTCACTCTCTCTCTCTCTCCCACAATCACTCACTCTCTCTTTCTCTCCCACAATCACACACTCTCTCTCTCTCTCCCACACTCACTCACTCTCTCACTCTCTCACACTCACTCACTCTCCCTCTCTCTCTCCCAAACTCACTCACTCTCTCTCTCTCTCCCACAATCACTCACTCTCTCTCTCTCTCTCCTCAATCACTCACTCTCTCTCTTTCCCACACTCAATCACTCTCACTCTCTCCCACACTCACTCACTCTCACTCTCTCTCCCACACTCACTCACTCTCTCTCTCCCACACACACTCACTCTCTCTCTCCCACACCCACTCACTCTCTCACACAATCACTCACTCCCACTTTCTCTCTCCCACACTTACTCACTCTCACTCTCTCTCTCCCACACTCACTCCCTCCCTCCCTCTCTCTCTCACACTCATGCTCTCTGTCTGATTTCTCTCTCTCTCCCACACTCACTCACTCTCTCTCCCTCTCTCCCACACTCACTCACTCTCTCTCTCTATCTCTCACACACACTCTCTCTCAGTCTCTCTCTCTCCCACACTCACTCACTCTCTCTCTCTCCCACATTTGCTCACTGTCTCTCTGTCTCTCTCCCAGACTCACTCACTCTCTCTCTCACTCTCACCCACTTCTCCCACACTGAATCAATCTCTCTCTCCCACACACGCTCACTCTCTCCCACAATCACTCACTCTCCCTCTCTCTCTCCCACACTCACTCACTCTCTCTCTCCCACACACACTCACTCTCTCTCTCCCACACCCACTCACTCTCTCCCACAATCACTCACTCCCACTTTCTCTCTCCCACACTTACTCACTCTCACTCTCTCTCTCCCACACTCACTCACTCCCTCTCTCTCTCTCTCACACTCATGCTCTCTGTCTCATTTCTCTCTCTCTCCCACACTCACTCACTCTCTCTCTCTCCCACACTCACTCACTCTCTCTCTCTCTCTATCTCTCGCACACACTCTGTCTCACTCTCTCTCTCTCCCACACTCACTCACTCTCTCTCTCTCCCACATTTGCTCACTGTCTCTCTGTCTCCCTCCCAGACTCACTCACTCACTCTCTCACTCTCACCCACTCTCTCCCACACTCAATCAATCTCTCTCTCCCACACCCCGCTCACTCTCTCCCACAGTCACTCACTCTCCCTCTCTCTACCACCCTCACTCACTCTCTCTCTCTCCCACGCTCACTCACTCCCACTGTCTCTCTCCCACACTCACTCAATCTCTCTCTCTTGCTCTCTCGAGCACTCACTCATTCGCTCTCTCTCCCAAACTCACTCACTCACTCTCTCTCTCTCTGCCACACTCACTCACTCACTCTCTCTCTCTCTCTCCCACACTCACACACACTCTCTCCCCCACACTCACTCTCTCTCTCTCTCTCTCCCACACTCACTCACTCTCTCTCTCTCTCTCCCACAATAACACACTCTCTCTCTCTCTCCCACACTCACTCACTCTCTCTCTCCCACACACACTCACTCTCTCCCACACCCGCTCACTCTCTCCCACAATCACTCACTCCCACTTTCTCTCTCCCACACTTCCTCACTCTCACTCTCTCTCTCCCACACTCACTCACACTCTCTCTCTCCTCCCACACTCACTCCCTCTCTCTCTCTGTCTCCCACACTCTCACTCTCTCCCACACTCACTCATTCTCACACTCTCTCCCACAGTCACTCACTCTCTCTCTCCTACACTCACTCAATCTCTCACTCCCATACTCACTCACTCTCTTTCCCATACTCACTCAATCTCTGTCTCTCTCCCACGTTCACTCACTTTCTCTCTGTCTCTCTCCCACAGTCACTCACTCTCTCTGTCTCTCTCCAACACTCACTCACTCTCACTCTCACTCTCTCCCACACTCACTCACTCAATCTCTCTCTCTCGCTCTCCCACACTCACTCACTCTCTCTCTCTCCCACACTCGCTCAATCTCACTCACTCTCTCCCACACTCACTCACTCTCTCTCTTCCACACTCACTCACTCTCTCTCCCACACTCATTCACTCTCTCTCCCAAACTCACTCACTCTCTCCCTCCCACATTCACTCACTCTCTCTCTCCCACACTCAATCAATCTCTCCCACACTCACTCAATATCACTCTCTCTCTCCCACACTCACTCACTCACTCCCAATGGCTCTCTCCCATACTCACTCACTCTCTCCCCCACACTCACTCACTCTCTCTCTCCCACACTCACTCACTCTCACTCTCTCTCTCCCACACTCAATCACTCTCTCTCTCTCGATCTCTCCCACACTCACTTATTCTCTCTCTCTCTCCCACACTCACACTCTCTCTCCCACACTAAATCACTCTCACTCTCCCTCTCCCACATTCATTCATTCTCTCTCTCCCACACTCACTCACTCTCTCTCTCCCACACTCACTCACTCTCTCTCTCCCACACTCACTCACTCTCACTCTCCCACAATCACTCACTCTCTCTCTCTCTCTCCCAGAATCACTCACACTCTCTGTCTCCTCAATCACTCTCTCTCTCTCTCCCACACTCAATCACTCTCACTCTCTCCCACACTCACTCAGTCTCTCTCCCAAGCTTACTCACTCTCTCTCTCCCACACACACTCACTCTCTCTCTCCCACACTGAATCACTCTCTTCCCTCATTCACTCACTATCATGCACTCTCTCCCACATTCACTCACTCACTACCACTCTCTCTCCCATACTCACACTCTCTATCCCACTCTCATTCAGTCTCTCTCTTCCACGCTCACTCACTCCCACTGTCTCTCTCCCACACTCACTCAATCTCTCTCTCTTGCTCTCTCAAACACTCACTCATTCGCTCTCTCTCCCAAACTCATTCACTCACTCTCTCTCTTTCTGCCACACTCACTCACTGTCTCTCTCTCTCTCTCCCACACTCACTCACACTCTCTCACCCACACTCACTCACTCTCTCTCCCACCCTCACTCACTCTCTCTCTTTCTCTCCCACAATCACACACTCTCTCTCTCTCTCCCACACTCACTCACTCTCTCTCTCCCACACACACTCACACTCTCTCTCCCACACCTGCTCACTCTCTCCCACACTCACTCACTCCCACTCTCTCTCTCCCACACTCACTCACTCTCTCTCTCTCGCTCTCTCCCACACTCACTTATTCTCTCTCTCTCTCCCACACTCACACTCTCTCTCCCACACTAAATCACTCTCACTCTCCCTCTCCCACATTCATTCATTCTCTCTCTCCCACAATCACTCACTCTCTCTCTCTCCCACACTCACTCACTCTCTCTCTCCCACACTCACTCACTCTCACTCTCCCACAATCACTCACTCTCCCTCTCTCTCTCCCACCCTCACTCACTCTCTCTCTCTCTCTCCCAGAATCACTCACACTCTCTGTCTCCTCAATCACTCTCTCTCTCTCTCTCCCACACTCAATCACTCTCACTCTCTCCCACACTCACTCACTCTCTCTCCCAAGCTCACTCACTCTCTCTCTCCCACACACACTCACTCACTCTCTCTCCCACACTCAATCACTCTCTTCCCACATTCACTCACTATCACGCACTCTCTCCCACATTCACTCACTCACTACCACTCTCTCTCCCATACTCACTCACTCTCTATCCCACTCTCACTCAGTCTCTCTCTTCCACGCTCACTCACTCCCACTGTCTCTCTCCCACACTCACTCAATCTCTCTCTCTTGCTCTCTCGAACACTCACTCATTCGCTCTCTCTCCCAAACTCATTCACTCACTCTCTCTCTTTCTGCCACACTCACTCACTGTCTCTCTCTCTCTCTCCCACACTCACTCACACTCTCTCACCCACACTCACTCACTCTCTCTCTCTCTCCCACACTCGCTCACTCTCTCTTTCTCTCCCACAATCACACACTCTCTCTCTCTCTCCCACACTCACTCACTCTCCTCCCAACTCCTCACATAATCAACATCTCTCTCTCTCCCACACTCACACACCTCTCTCTTTCTCTCCCACAATCACACACTCTCTCTCTCTCCCAAACTCACTCACTCTCTCTCACTCTCTCGACACTCACTCACTCTCTCTCTCTCTCTCCCAAACTCACTCACTCTCTCTCTCTCCTCCCACAATCACTCACTCTCTCTCTCTCTCTCCTCAATCACTCACTCTCTCTCTTCCCACACTCAATCACTCTCACTCTCTCCCACACTCACTCACTCTCACTCTCTCTCCCACACTCACTCACTCTCTCATCTCCCAAACACACTCACTCTCGCTCTCGCCCACACCCACTCACTCTCTCTCAACAATCACTCACTCCCACTTTCTCTCTCCCACACTTACGCACTCTCTCTCTCTCTCTCCCACACTCACTCCTCCCTCCCTCTCTCTCTCGCACACTCATGCTCTCTGTCTGATTTCTCTCTCTCTCCCACACTCACTCACTCTCTCTCCCTCTCTCCCTCACTCACTCACTCTCTCTCTCTATCTCTCACACACACTCTCTCTCAGTCTCTCTCTCTCCCACACTCACTCACTCGCTCTCTCTCCCACATTTGCTCACTGCTCTCTGTCTCTCTCCCAGACTCACTCACTCTCTCTCTCACTCTCACCCACTTCTCCCACACTGAATCAATCTCTCTCTCCCACACACGCTCACCTCTCTCCCACAATCACTCACTCTCCCTCTCTCTCTCCCACCACTCACTCTCTCTCTCCCACACACACTCACTCTCTCTCTCCCACACCCACTCACTCTCTCCCACAATCACTCACTCCCACTTTCTCTCTCCCACACTTACTCACTCTCACTCTCTCTCTCCCACACTCACTCACTCCCTCTCTCTCTCTCTCACACTCATGCTCTCTGTCTCATTTCTCTCTCTCTCCCACACTCACTCACTCTCTCTCTCTCCCACACTCACTCACTCTCTCTCTATCTCTCGCACACACTCTCTCTCACTCTCTCTCTCTCCCACACTCACTCACTCTCTCTCTCTCCCACATTTGCTCACTGTCTCTCTGTCTCCCTCCCAGACTCACTCACTCACTCTCTCACTCTCACCCACTCTCTCCCACACTCAATCAATCTCTCTCTCCCACACCCGCTCACCTCTCTCCCACAGTCACTCACTCTCCCTCTCTCTACCACCCTCACTCACTCTCTCTCTTCTCCCACGCTCACTCACTCCCACTGTCTCTCTCCCACACTCACTCAATCTCTCTCTCTTGCTCTCTCGAGCACTCACTCATTCGCTCTCTCTCCCAAACTCACTCATCTCACTCTCGTCTCTCTCTGCCACACTCACTCACTCACTCTCTCTCTCTCTCTCCCTCACACTCACACACACTCTCTCCCCCACACTCACTCTCTCTCTCTCTCTCTCCCACACTCACTCACTCTCTCTCTCTCTCTTCCCACAATTAACACACTCTCTCTCTCTCTCCCACACTCACTCACTCTCTCTCTCCCACACACACTCACTCTCTCCCACACCCGCTCACTCTCTCCCACAATCACTCACTCCCACTTTCTCTCTCCCACACTTCCTCACTCTCCTCTCTCTCTCTCCCACACTCACTCACACTCTCTCTCTCTCCCACACTCACTCCCTCTCTCTCTCTGTCTCCCACACTCTCACTCTCTCCCACACTCACTCATTCTCACACTCTCTCCCACAGTCACTCACTCTCTCTCTCCTACACTCACTCAATCTCTCACTCCCATACTCTCTCACTCTCTTTCCCATACTCACTCAATCTCTGTCTCTCTCCCACGTTCACTCACTTTCTCTCTGTCTCTCTCCCACATCACTCACTCTCTCTGTCTCTCTCCAACACTCACTCACTCTCACTCTCACTCTCTCCACACTCACTCACTCAATCTCTCTCTCTCGCTCTCCCACACTCACTCACTCTCTCTCTCTCCCACACTCGCTCAATCTCACTCACGCTCTCCCACACTCACTCACTCTCTCTCTTCCACACTCACTCACTCTCTCTCCCACACTCATTCACTCTCTCTCTCCAAACTCACTCACTCTCTCCCTCCCACATTCACTCACTCTCTCTCTCCCACACTCAATCAATCTCTCCCACACTCACTCAATATCACTCTCTCTCTCCCACACTCACTCACTCACTCCCAATGGCTCTCTCCCATACTCACTCACTCTCTCCCCCACACTCACTCACTCTCTCTCTCCCACACTCACTCACTCTCACTCTCTCTCTCCCACACTCAATCACTCTCTCTCTCTCTCGATCTCTCCCACACTCACTTATTCTCTCTCTCTCTCCCCACACTCACACTCTCTCTCCCACACTATATCACTCTCACTCTCCCTCTCCCACATTCATTCATTCTCTCTCTCCCACACTCACTCACTCTCCTCTCTCCCACACTCACTCACTCTCTCTCTCCCACACTCACTCACTCTCACTCTCCCCACAATCACTCACTCTCTCTCTCTCTCTCCCAGAATCACTCACACTCTCTGTCTCCTCAATCACTCTCTCTCTCTCTCCCACACTCAATCACTCTCACTCTCTCCCACACTCACTCAGTCTCTCTCCCAAGCTTACTCACTCTCTCTCTCCCACACACACTCACTCTCTCTCTCCCACACTGAATCACTCTCTTCCCCTCATTCACTCACTATCATGCACTCTCTCCCACATTCACTCACTCACTACCACTCTCTCTCCCATACTCACACTCTCTATCCCACTCTCAGTCAGTCTCTCTCTTCCACGCTCACTCACTCCCACTGTCTCTCTCCCACACTCACTCAATCTCTCTCTCTTGCTCTCTCAAACACTCACTCATTCGCTCTCTCTCCCAAACTCATTCACTCACTCTCTCTCTTTCTGCCACACTCACTCACTGTCTCTCTCTCTCTCTCCCACACTCACTCACACTCTCTCACCCACACTCACTCACTCTCTCTCCCACCCTCACTCACTCTCTCTCTTTCTCTCCCACAATCACACACTCTCTCTCTCTCCCCACACTCACTCACTCTCTCTCTCCCACACACACTCACACTCTCTCTCCCACACCTGCTCACTCTCTCCCACACTCACTCACTCCCACTCTCTCTCTCCCACACTCACTCACTCTCTCTCTCTCGCTCTCATCCACACTCACTTATTCTCTCTCTCTCTCCCACACTCACACTCTCTCTCCCACACTAAATCACTCTCACTCTCCCTCTCCCACATTCATTCATTCTCTCTCTCCCACAATCACTCACTCTCTCTCTCTCCCACACTCACTCACTCTCTCTCTCCCACAGTCACTCACTCTCACTCTCCCACAATCACTCACTCTCCCTCTCTCTCTCCCACCCTCACTCACTCTCTCTCTCTCTCTCCCAGAATCACTCACACTCTCTGTCTCCTCAATCACTCTCTCTCTCTCTCTCCCACACTCAATCACTCTCACTCTCTCCCACACTCACTCACTCTCTCTCCCAAGCTCACTCACTCTCTCTCTCCCACACACACTCACTCACTCTCTCTCCCACACTCAATCACTCTCTTCCCACATTCACTCACTATCACCACTCTCTCCCACATTCACTCACTCACTACCACTCTCTCTCCCATACTCACTCACTCTCTATCCCACTCTCACTCAGTCTCTCTCTTCCACGCTCACTCACTCCCTCTGTCTCTCTCCCACACTCACTCAATCTCTCTCTCTTGCTCTCTCGAACACTCACTCATTCGCTCTCTCTCCCAAACTCATTCACTCACTCTCTCTCTTTCTGCCACACTCACTCACTGTCTCTCTCTCTCTCATCCCACACTCACTCACACTCTCTCACCCACACTCACTCACTCTCTCTCTCTCTCCCACACTCGCTCACTCTCTCTTTCTCTCCCACAATCACACACTCTCTCTCTCTCTCCCACACTCACTCACTCTCTCCCTCCCAGACTCACTCACACTCTCTCACCCACACTTACTCACTCTCTCTCTCTCTCCCACACTCACTCACTCTCTCTTTCTCTCCCACAATCACACACTCTCTCTCTCTCTCCCACACTCACTAACTCTCTCTCTCCCACACACACTCACACTCTCTCCCACACCTGCTCACTCTCTCCCAAATCACTCACTCCCACTTTCACTCTCCCACACTTACTCACTCTCACTCTCTCTCTCCCACACTCACTCACTCCCACTCTCTCTCTCTCTCACACTCATGCTCTCTGTTTCATTTCTCTCTCTCTCCCACACTCACTCACTCTCTCTCTCTCTCCCACACTCACTCACTCTCTCTCTCTCTTCTCACACACACTCTCTCTCACTCTCTCTCTCCCCACCCTCACTCACTCTCTCTCTCTCCCACACTCACTCACTCCCTCTCTCTCTCTCTCACACTCATGCTCTCTGTCTCATTTCTCTCTCTCTCCCACACTCACTCACTCTCTCTCTCTCCCACACTCACTCACTCTCTCTCTATCTCTCGCACACACTCTCTCTCACTCTCTCTCTCTCCCACACTCACTCACGCTCTCTCTCTCCCACAGTTGCTCACGTCTCTCTGTCTCCCCTCCCAGACTCACTCACTCACTCTCTCACTCTCACCCACTCTCTCCCACACTCAATCAATCTCTCTCTCCCACACCCGCTCACTCTCTCCCACAGTCACTCACTCTCCCTCTCTCTACCACCCTCACCACTCTCTCTCTCTCTCTCCACCTCACTCCCCACTGTCTCTCTCCCACACTCACTCAATCTCTCTCTCTTGCTCTCTCGAGCACTCACTCATTCGCTCTCTCTCCCAAACTCACTCACTCACTCTCTCTCTCTCTGCCACACTCACTCACTCACTCTCTCTCTCTCTCTCCCACACTCACACACACTCTCTCCCCCACACTCACTCTCTCTCTCTCTCTCCTCCCACACTCACTCACTCTCTCTCTCTCTCTCCCACAATAACACACTCTCTCTCTCTCTCCCACACTCACTCACTCTCTCTCTCCCACACACACACTCACTCTCTCCCACACCCGCTCACTCTCTCCCACAATCACTCACTCCCACTTTCTCTCTCCCACACTTTCCTCACTCTCACTCTCTCTCTCCCACACTCACTCACACTCTCTCTCTCTCCCACACCTCACTCCCTCTCTCTCTCTGTCTCCCACACGCTCACTCTCTCCCACACTCACTCATTCTCACACTCTCTCCCACAGTCACTCACTCTCTCTCTCCTACACTCACTCAATCTCTCACTCCCATACTCACTCACTCTCTTTCCCATACTCACTCAATCTCTGTCTCTCTCCCACGTTCACTCACTTTCTCTCTGTCTCTCTCCCACAGTCACTCACTCTCTCTGTCTCTCTCCAACACTCACTCACTCTCACTCTCACTCTCTCCCACACTCACTCACTCAATCTCTCTCTCTCGCTCTCCCACACTCACTCACTCTCTCTCTCTCCCACACTCGCTCAATCTCACTCACTCTCTCCCACACTCACTCACTCTCTCTCTTCCACACTCACTCACTCTCTCTCCCACACTCATTCACTCTCTCTCCCAAACTCACTCACTCTCTCCCTCCCACATTCACTCACTCTCTCTCTCCCACACTCAATCAATCTCTCCCACACTCACTCAATATCACTCTCTCTCTCCCCACACTCACTCACTCACTCCCAATGCTCTCTCCCATACTCACTCACTCTCTCCCCCACACTCACTCACTCTCTCTCTCCCACACTCACTCACTCTCACTCTCTCTCTCCCACACTCAATCACTCTCTCTCTCTCGATCTCTCCCACACTCACTTATTCTCTCTCTCTCTCCCACACTCACACTCTCTCTCCCACACTAAATCACTCTCACTCTCCCTCTCCCACATTCATTCATTCTCTCTCTCCCACACTCACTCACTCTCTCTCTCCCACACTCACTCACTCTCTCTCTCCCACACTCACTCACTCTCACTCTCCCACAATCACTCACTCTCTCTCTCTCTCTCCCAGAATCACTCACACTCTCTGTCTCCTCAATCACTCTCTCTCTCTCTCCCACACTCAATCACTCTCACTCTCTCCCACACTCACTCAGTCTCTCTCCCAAGCTTACTCACTCTCTCTCTCCCACACACACTCACTCTCTCTCTCCCACACTGAATCACTCTCTTCCCTCATTCACTCACTATCATGCACTCTCTCCCACATTCACTCACTCACTACCACTCTCTCTCCCATACTCACACTCTCTAGCCCACTCTCATTCAGTCTCTCTCTTCCACGCTCACTCACTCCCACTGTCTCTCTCCACACTCTCATCAATCTCTCTCTCTTGCTCTCTCAAACACTCACTCATTCGCTCTCTCTCCCAAACTCATTCACTCACTCTCTCTCTTTCTGCCACACTCACTCACTGTCTCTCTCTCTCTCTCCCACACTCACTCACACTCTCTCACCCACACTCACTCACTCTCTCTCCCACCCTCACTCACTCTCTCTCTTTCTCTCCCTCAATCACACACTCTCCTCTCTCTCCCACACTCACTCACTCTCTCTCTCCCACACACACTCACACTCTCTCTCCCACACCTGCTCACTCTCTCCCACACTCACTCACTCCCACTCTCTCTCTCCCACACTCACCTCACTCTCTCTCTCTCGCTCTCTCCCACACTCACTTATTCTCTCTCTCTCCCACACTCACACTCTCTCTCCCACACTAAATCACTCTCACTCTCCCTCTCCCACATTCATTCATTCTCTCTCTCCCACAATCACTCACTCTCTCTCTCTCCCACACTCACTCACTCTCTCTCTCCCACAGTCACTCACTCTCACTCTCCCACAATCACTCACTCTCCCTCTCTCTCTCCCACCCTCACTCACTCTCTCTCTCTCTCTCCCAGAATCACTCACACTCTCTGTCTCCTCAATCACTCTCTCTCTCTCTCTCCCACACTCAATCACTCTCACTCTCTCCCACACTCACTCACTCTCTCTCCCAAGCTCACTCACTCTCTCTCTCCCACACACACCACTCACATCTCTCTCCCACACTCAATCACTCTCTTCCCACATTCACTCACTATCACGCACTCTCTCCCACATTCACTCACTCACTACCACTCTCTCTCCCATACTCACTCACTCTCTATCCCACTCTCACTCAGTCTCTCTCTTCCACGCTCACTCACTCCCTCTGTCTCTCTCCCACACTCACTCAATCTCTCTCTCTTGCTCTCTCGAACACTCACTCATTCGCTCTCTCTCCCAAACTCATTCACTCACTCTCTCTCTTTCTGCCCACACTCACTCACTGTCTCTCTCTCTCTCTCCCACACTCACTCACACTCTCTCACCCACACTCACTCACTCTCTCTCTCTCTCCCACACTCGCTCACTCTCTCTTTCTCTCCCACAATCACACACTCTCTCTCTCTCTCCCACACTCACTCACTCTCTCCCTCCCAGACTCACTCACACTCTCTCACCCACACTTACTCACTCTCTCTCTCTCTCCCACACTCACTCACTCTCTCTTTCTCTCCCACAATCACACACTCTCTCTCTCTCTCCCACACTCACTAACTCTCTCTCTCCCACACACACTCACACTCTCTCTCCCACACCTGCTCACTCTCTCCCAAATCACTCACTCCCACTTTCACTCTCCCACACTTACTCACTCTCACTCTCTCTCTCCCACACTCACTCACTCCCACTCTCTCTCTCTCTCACACTCATGCTCTCTGTTTCATTTCTCTCTCTCTCCCACACTCACTCACTCTCTCTCTCTCTCCCACACTCACTCACCTCTCTCTCTCTCTGTCTCACACACACTCTCTCTCACTCTCTCTCTCTCCCACCCTCACTCACTCTCTCTCTCTCCCACATTCGCTCACTGTCTCTCTGTCTCTCTCCCAGACTCACTCACTCTCTCTCACTCTCACCCACTCTCTCCCACACTCAATCAATCTCTCTCTCCCACACCCGCTCACTCTCTCCCACAATCACTCACTCTCCCTCTCTCTCTCCCACACTCACTCACTCTCTCTCTCTCTCCCACAATCACTCACTCTCTCTCTCTCCTCACTCGCTCACTCTCTCTCTCCCACACTCAATCACTCTCACTCTCTCCCACACTCACTCACTCTGTCGCCCACACTCACTTACTCTCTCTCTCCCACGCGCACTCACTCTCTCTCTCCCTCACTCAATCACTCTCTTCCCACATTCACTCACTATCACGCACTCTCTCCCACATTCACTCACTCACTACCACTCTCTCTCCCATACTCAGTCACTCTCTATCCCACTCTCACTCAGTCTCTCTCTCCCACGCTCACTCACTCCCACTGTCTCTCTCCCACACTCACTCAATCTCTCTCTCTTGCTCTCTCAAACACTCACTCACTCACTCTCTCTCTCTGCCACACTCACTCACTGTCTCTCTCTCTCTCTCCCACACTCACTCACACTCTCCCCCCCCACACCCACTCACTCTCTCTCTCTCCCACACTCACTCACTCTCTCTCTTTCTCTCCCACAATCACACACTCTCTCTCTCTCTCTCCCATACTCACTCACTCTCTCTCTCCCACACACACTCACACTCTCTCTCCCACACCTGCTCACTCTCTCCCACAATCACTCACTCCCACTTTCTCTCTCCCACATTCACTCTCTCTCTCTCTCTCCCACACTCACTCACACACTCTCTATCTCTCCACAGTTACTCTCTCACACTCTCTTGACCACACTCACTCAATCTCTCTCTCGCTCTCCCATACTCACTCACTCTCTCTCTCTCCCAATCTCGCTCACTCTCACTCTCTCTCTCCCACACTCACTCACACTCTCTGTCTCTCTCTATCTCCCTGACACACACTCTCTCTCTCTCCCACATTCATTCACTCTCTGTCTATCTCTCTCCCACACTCACACACTCTCACTCTCTCTCCCACACTCACTCAGTCTGTGCTACACACAGTCACTCTCTCTCTCTCCCACACTCACTCACTGTCACTCTCTCTCTCTCCCACACTCACTCACTCTCTCTCCCAAACTCACTCACTCTCTCTCTCCCACACACACTCACTCCACTCTCTCTCTCCCACACTCACTCACTCTCTCTCTCTCTCGCTCTCTCCCACGCTCGCTCACTCTCTCTCTATCCCACACTCAATCACTCTCTCTCTCTCACCTCCCAACTCACTCACTCTCACTCTCTCACTCCCACACTGACTCATTCTCTCTCTCTCCCACATTCACTCACTCTCTCTCTCCCACACTCACTGACTCTCACTCTCTCTCTTCCACACTCACTAACTCTCTCAATCTCTCTCCCACATTCACTCACTCTCTCTCTCTCCAACACTCAATCACTCTCTCTCTCCCACACTCACTCACTCTCTCTCCCGCAATCACTCACTCTATCTCTCTCTCCCACACTCACAATCTCACTCTCACTCTCTCTCCCAAACTCAAACTCTCTCTCTCTCCCCACAGTCACTCACTCTCTCTCTCTCCCACACTCAATCACTCTCTCTCTCCCACCCTCGCTCACTCTCTCTCCCACGCTCACCTCACTTCCACTCTCTCTCTCCCACACTCACTCACTCTCACTCTCTCTCTCCCACACTCACTCACTCTCTCTCACTCTCTCTCTCCCACACCTCACACTCTCTCTATCTCTATCTCTCTCTCCCACACTCACTCGCTCGCTGTCTCTCTCCCACACTCACTCACTCTCTCTCTCTCTGCCCCACACTCACTCACTCTCTCTCTCACTCTCTCTCTCCCACACTCACTCACACTCTCTCCCCCACACTCACTCACTCTCTCTCTCTCCCACACTCACTCACTCTCTCTCTCTCCCCCCACAATCACACACACTCTCTCTCTCTCCCACACTCACTCACTAACACTCTCTCTCTCTCGCTCTCCCACACTCACTCGCTCGCTGTCTCTCTCCCACACTCACTCACTCTCTCTCTCTCTGCCCCACACTCACTCACTCTCTCTCTCTCTCTCTCTCCCACACTCACTCACTCTCTTTCTCTCTCCCCCACAATCACACACTCCCTCTCTCTCTCCCACACTCAATCACTCTCTCTCTCCCACACTCACTCAGTCTTACTCTCCCACACCCATTCACTCTCTCCCACAATCACTCACTCCCACTTTCTCTCCCACACTCACTCTCTCTCTCTCTCTCTCCCACACTCACTCACACACTCTCTATCTCTCCACACTTACTCACTCTCCCTCTCTCTTGACCACAATCACTCAATCTCTCTCTCACTCTCCCATACTCACTCACTCTCTCTCTCTCCGAAACTCGCTCACTCTCACTCTCTCTCTCCACACTCACTCACACTCGCTGTCTCTCTCTATCTCCCTAACACACTCTCACTATCTCTGCCACACTCACTCAGTCTGTCCCACACACAGTCACTCTCTCTCTCTCCCACTCTCACTCACTGTCACTCTCTCTCTCCCACACTCAATCACTCTCTCTTTTCCCACACTCACTCACTCTCTCTATCCCATACTCTCTCTCCCAAACTCACTCACCAATTGTCTCCCACACTCACGCACACTCTCTCTCCCACACTCAATCACTGTCTCTCTCCCACTTCCTCTCACTCACTCCCACTCTCTCTCTCCCACACTCACTCACTCTCTCTCCCACTCACTCACTCTCTCTCTCCCACACACACTCACTCCCACTCTCTCTCTCCCACACTCAGTCACTCTCTCTCTCTCTCGCTCTCTCCCACACTCACTCACTCTCTCTCCCACACTCAATCACTCTCTCTCTTTCACTCCCAAACTCACTCACTCTCACTCTCTCACTCCCACACTCACTCATTCTCCTTCTCCCACATTCACTCACTCTCTCTCTCCCACACTCACTGACTCTCACTCTCTCTCTTCCACACTTACTAACTCTCTCAATCTCTCTCCCACATTCACTCACTCTCACTCTCTCCAACACTCAATCACTCTCTCTCTCTCCCACACTCACTCACTCTCTCTCCCACAATCACTCACTCTATCTCTCTCTCCCACACTCACATCTCTCTCTCACTCTCTCTCCCAAACTCACACACTCTCTCTCTCCCCCACACTCACTCACTCTCTCTCTCCCACACTCAATCACTTTCTCTCTCTCCCACACTCGCTCACTCTCTCTCCCACGCTCACTCACTTCCACTCTCTCTCTCCCACACTCACTCACTCTCACTCTCTCTCTCCCACACTCACTCACTCTCTCTCACTCTCTCTCTCCCACACTCACACTCTCTCTATCTCTATCTCTCTCTCCCACACTCACTCACTAACACTCTCTCTCTCTCGCTCTCCCACACTCACTCGCTCGCTGTCTCTCTCCCACACTCACTCTCTCCCACACTCACTCACTCTCACTCTCTCACACTCACTCACTCTCCCTCTCTCTCCCACCCACCCTCACTCACTCTCTCTCTCTCGCTCCCACAATCACTCACACTCTCTGTCTCCGTCAATCACTCAATCTCTCTCTCTGCCACACTCAATCACTCTCACTCTCTCCCACACTCACTCACTCTCTCTCCCACACTCAATCACTCTCTCCCACATTCACTCACTATCACGCATTCTCTCCCACATTCACTCACTCACTACCACTCTCTCTCCCATACTCACTCACTCCCTATCCCACTCTCACTCAGTCTCTCTCTCCACGCTCACTCACTCCCTCTGTCTCTCTCCCACACTCACTCAATCTCTCTCTCTTGCTCTCTCGAACACTAATTCATTCTCTCTCTCTCTCTCTGCCACACTCACTCACTGTCTCTCTCTCTCTCTCCCACACTCACTCACACTCGCTCCCCCACACTCACTCACTCTCTCTCTCTCTCCCACACTCACTCACTCACTCTCTCTCTCTCCCACACTCGCTCAATCTCACTCACTCTCTCCCACACTCACTCACTCTCTCTCTTCCACACTCACTCACTCTCTCTCCCACACTCATTCACTCTCTCTCCCAAACTCACTCACTCTCTCTCTCCCACATTCACTCACTCTTTCTCTCCCACACTCAATCACTCTCTCCCACACTCACTCAATATCACTCTCTCTCTCCCACACTCACTCACTCACTCCCAATGGCTCTCTCGCATACTCACTCACTCTCTCCCACACACTCACTCACTCTCTCTCTCCCACACTCACTCACTCCCACTCTCTCTCTCCCACACTGAATCACTCTCTATCTCTCGCTCTCTCCCACACTCACTTATTCTCTCTCTCTCTCCCACACTCACTCACTCTCTCTCTCTCCCACATTCGCTCACTGTCTCTCTGTCTCTCTCCCAGACTCACTCACTCTCTCTCTCACTGTCACCCACTCTCTCCCACACTCAATCAATCTCTCTCTCCCACACCCACTCACTCTCTCCCACAATCACTCACTCTCCCTCTCTCTCTCCCGCACTCACTCACTCTCTCTCTCTCCCCACAATCACTCACTCTCTCTCTCCTCACTCACTCACTCTCTCCCTCTCCCACACTCAATCACTCACACTCTCTCCCACACTCACTCACTCTCTCTCCCACACTCACTCACTCTCTCTCTCCCACACCCACTCACTTTCTCCCACAATCACTCACTCCCACTTTCTCTCTCCCACACTCACTCTCTCTCTCTCTCTCCCACACTCACTCACACACTCTCTATCTCTCCACACTTACTCACTCTCACTCTCTCTTGACCACACTCACTCAATCTCTCTCTCACTCTCCCATACTCACTCACTCTCTCTCTCTCCCCCAAACTCGCTCACTCTCACTCTCTCTCTCCCACATTCATTCACTCTCTGTCTGTCTCTCTCCCACACTCACACTCTCTCACTATCTCTCCCACACTCACTCAGTCTATCCCACACACAGGCACTCTCTCTCTCTCCCACACTCACTCACTGTCACTCTCTCTCTCCCACACTAAATCACTCCCTCTTTTCCCACACTCACTCATTCTCTCTATCCCATACTCTCTCTCCCAAACTCACTCACCATTTGTCTCCCACACTCATGCACACTCTCTCTCCAACACTCAATCACTCTCTCTCTCTCCCACACTCACTCACTCTCTCTCCCACAATCACTCACTCTATCTCTCTCTCCCACACTCACAATCTCTCTCTCACTCTCTCTCCCAAACTCACACACTCTCTCTCTCCCCCACACTCACTCACTCTCTCTCTCTCTCCCACACTCAATCACTTTCTCTCTCTCCCACACTCGCTCACTCTCTCTCCCACGCTCACTCACTTCCACTCTCTCTCTCCCACACTCACTCACTCTCACTCTCTCTCTCCCACACTCACTCACTCTCTCTCACTCTCTCTCTCCCACACTCACACTCTCTCTATCTCTATCTCTCTCTCCCACACTCACTCACTAACACTCTCTCTCTCTCGCTCTCCCACACTCACTCGCTCGCTGTCTCTCTCCCACACTCACTCACTCTCTCTCTCCCACACTCACTCACTCTCACTCTCCCACACTCACTCACTCTCCCTCTCTCTCTCCCACCCTCACTCACTCTCTCTCTCTCGCTCCCACAATCACTCACACTCTCTGTCTCCTCAATCACTCAATCTCTCTCTCTGCCACACTCAATCACTCTCACTCTCTCCCACACTCACTCACTCTCTCTCCCACACTCAATCACTCTCTTCCCACATTCACTCACTATCACGCATTCTCTCCCACATTCACTCACTCACTACCACTCTCTCTCCCATACTCACTCACTCCCTATCCCACTCTCACTCAGTCTCTCTCTCCCACGCTCACTCACTCCCTCTGTCTCTCTCCCACACTCACTCAATCTCTCTCTCTTGCTCTCTCGAACACTAATTCATTCTCTCTCTCTCTCTCTCTGCCACACTCACTCACTGTCTCTCTCTCTCTCTCCCACACTCACTCACACTCGCTCCCCCACACTCACTCACTCTCTCTCTCTCTCCCACACTCACTCACTTACTCTCTCTCTCTCCCACACTCGCTCAATCTCACTCACTCTCTCCCACACTCACTCACTCTCTCTCTTCCACACTCACTCACTCTCTCTCCCACACTCATTCACTCTCTCTCCCAAACTCACTCACTCTCTCTCTCCCACATTCACTCACTCTTTCTCTCCCACACTCAATCACTCTCTCCCACACTCACTCAATATCACTCTCTCTCTCCCACACTCACTCACTCACTCCCAATGGCTCTCTCGCATACTCACTCACTCTCTCCCACACACTCACTCACTCTCTCTCTCCCACACTCACTCACTCACTCCCAATGGCTCTCTCGCATACTCACTCACTCTCTCCCATACTCACTCACTCTCTCTCTCTCCCCCAAACTCGCTCACTCTCACTCTCTCTCTCCCACATTCATTCACTCTCTGTCTGTCTCTCTCCCACACTCACACTCTCTCACTATCTCTCCCACACTCACTCAGTCTATCCCACACACAGGCACTCTCTCTCTCTCCCACACTCACTCACTGTCACTCTCTCTCTCCCACACTAAATCACTCCCTCTTTTCCCACACTCACTCATTCTCTCTATCCCATACTCTCTCTCCCAAACTCACTCACCATTTGTCTCCCACACTCATGCACACTCTCTCTCCAACACTCAATCACTCTCTCTCTCTCCCACACTCACTCACTCTCTCTCCCACAATCACTCACTCTATCTCTCTCTCCCACACTCACAATCTCTCTCTCACTCTCTCTCCCAAACTCACACACTCTCTCTCTCCCCCACACTCACTCACTCTCTCTCTCTCTCCCACACTCAATCACTTTCTCTCTCTCCCACACTCGCTCACTCTCTCTCCCACGCTCACTCACTTCCACTCTCTCTCTCCCACACTCACTCACTCTCACTCTCTCTCTCCCACACTCACTCACTCTCTCTCACTCTCTCTCTCCCACACTCACACTCTCTCTATCTCTATCTCTCTCTCCCACACTCACTCACTAACACTCTCTCTCTCTCGCTCTCCCACACTCACTCGCTCGCTGTCTCTCTCCCACACTCACTCACTCTCTCTCTCCCACACTCACTCACTCTCACTCTCCCACACTCACTCACTCTCCCTCTCTCTCTCCCACCCTCACTCACTCTCTCTCTCTCGCTCCCACAATCACTCACACTCTCTGTCTCCTCAATCACTCAATCTCTCTCTCTGCCACACTCAATCACTCTCACTCTCTCCCACACTCACTCACTCTCTCTCCCACACTCAATCACTCTCTTCCCACATTCACTCACTATCATGCATTCTCTCCCACATTCACTCACTCACTACCACTCTCTCTCCCATACTCACTCACTCCCTATCCCACTCTCACTCAGTCTCTCTCTCCCACGCTCACTCACTCCCTCTGTCTCTCTCCCACACTCACTCAATCTCTCTCTCTTGCTCTCTCGAACACTAATTCATTCTCTCTCTCTCTCTCTCTGCCACACTCACTCACTGTCTCTCTCTCTCTCTCCCACACTCACTCACACTCGCTCCCCCACACTCACTCACTCTCTCTCTCTCTCCCACACTCACTCACTTACTCTCTCTCTCTCCCACACTCGCTCAATCTCACTCACTCTCTCCCACACTCACTCACTCTCTCTCTTCCACACTCACTCACTCTCTCTCCCACACTCATTCACTCTCTCTCCCAAACTCACTCACTCTCTCTCTCCCACATTCACTCACTCTTTCTCTCCCACACTCAATCACTCTCTCCCACACTCACTCAATATCACTCTCTCTCTCCCACACTCACTCACTCACTCCCAATGGCTCTCTCGCATACTCACTCACTCTCTCCCACACACTCACTCACTCTCTCTCTCCCACACTCACTCACTCACTCCCAATGGCTCTCTCGCATACTCACTCACTCTCTCCCACACACTCACTCACTCTCTCTCTCCCACACTCACTCACTCCCACTCTCTCTCTCCCACACTGAATCACTCTCTATCTCTCGCTCTCTCCCACACTCACTTATTCTCTCTCTCTCTCCCACACTCACTCACTCTCTCTCTCTCCCACATTCGCTCACTGTCTCTCTGTCTCTCTCCCAGACTCACTCACTCTCTCTCTCACTGTCACCCACTCTCTCCCACACTCAATCAATCTCTCTCTCCCACACCCACTCACTCTCTCCCACAATCACTCACTCTCCCTCTCTCTCTCCCACAATCACTCACTCTCTCTCTCCTCACTCACTCACTCTCTCCCTCTCCCACACTCAATCACTCACACTCTCTCCCACACTCACTCACTCTCTCTCCCACACTCACTCACTCTCTCTCTCCCACACCCACTCACTCTCTCCCACAATCACTCACTCCCACTTTCTCTCTCCCACACTCACTCTCTCTCTCTCTCTCCCACACTCACTCACACACTCTCTATCTCTCCACACTTACTCACTCTCACTCTCTCTTGACCACACTCACTCAATCTCTCTCTCACTCTCCCATACTCACTCACTCTCTCTCTCTCCCCCAAACTCGCTCACTCTCACTCTCTCTCTCCCACATTCATTCACTCTCTGTCTGTCTCTCTCCCACACTCACACTCTCTCACTATCTCTCCCACACTCACTCAGTCTATCCCACACACAGGCACTCTCTCTCTCTCCCACACTCACTCACTGTCACTCTCTCTCTCCCACACTAAATCACTCCCTCTTTTCCCACACTCACTCATTCTCTCTATCCCATACTCTCTCTCCCAAACTCACTCACCATTTGTCTCCCACACTCATGCACACTCTCTCTCACACACTCAATCACTGTCTCTCTCTCACTCCCTCTCACTCACTCCCACTCTCTCTCTCCCACACTCACTCACTCTCTCTCTCCCACACACACTCACTCTCTCTCTCCCACACTCACTCACTCTCTCTCTCTCCCACACTCAATCACTCTCCACTCTCCCTCTCCCACATTCACTCATTCTCTCTCTCCCACACTCACTCACTCTTTCTCTCCCACACTCACTCACTCTCTCTCTCCCACACTCACTCACTCTCACTCTCCCACACTCACTCACTCTCACTCTCTCACTCCCATACTCACTCACTGTATCTCTCTCTCTCTCCCACACTCTCTCACTCTCTCTCTCTCTCCTACACTCACTCACACACTCTCTCTCTCTCTCCCACTCACTCACTCTCTCTCTCTCTCTCACACACTCACTCACACTCTCTCTCTCTCCCACACTCACTCACTCTCACTCTCTCTCTGCCGCACTCACTCAATCGATCTCTCTCTCCCACATTCCCTCGCTCTCTCTCTCCCATACTCCCTCGCTCTCTCTCTCTCACAATCACTCGCTCGCTCTCTCTCCCACACTCACATGCTCACTCTCTCTCTCTCCCATACTGACTCACTCTCTCTCTCTCTCTCTCACACACAATCACTCAATCTCTCTCTCTGTCTGCCACACTCTGACTCTCTCTCTCTCTCCCTATCTCCTACACACACTCTCTCTTTCTCTCTCCCACATTCACTCACTCTCTCTCTCTCTCCCAAACTCACTCACTCTCTCACTCTCCCACACTCAAACACTCGCTCTCTCTCTCTCCCACAGTCACTCACTCTCTCTCTCCTACAATCACTCACTCTCTCTCTCCCATACTCACTCAGTCTCTCTCTTTCCCATACTCACTCAATCTCTGTCTCTCTCCCACGTTCACTCACTTTCTCTCTGTCTCTCTCCCACAGTCAATCACTCTCTCTGTCTCTCTCCAACACTCACTCACTCTCACTCTCACTCTCTCCCACGCTCACTCACTCAAACTCTCTCTCTCACTCCCCCACACTCACTCACTCTCTCTCTCTCCCACAGTCGCTCAATCTCACTCACTCTCTCCCACACTCACTCACTCTCTCTCTTCCACACTCACTCACTCTCTCTCCCACACTCATTCACTCTCTCTCCCAAACTCACTCACTTTCTCTCTCCCACATTCACTCACTCTCTCTCCCACACTCACTCACTCTCACTCTCCCACACTCACTCACTCTCACTCTCTCACTCACATACTCACTCACTGTATCTCTCTCTCTCTTCCACACTCTCTCACTCTCTCTCTCTCTCCCACTCACTCACTCTCTCTCTCTCTCTCACACTCACTCACACTCTCTCTCTCTCCCACACTCACTCACTCTCACTCTCTCTCTGCCACACTCACTCAATCAATCTCTCTCTCCCACACTCCCTCGCTCTCTCTCTCCCATACTCCCTCGCTCTCTCTCTCTCTCACAATTACTCGCTCGCTCTCTCTCCCACAATCACATGCTTGCTCTCTCTCTCTCCCATACTGACTCACTCTCTCTCTCTCTCTCTCACACAATCACTCAATCTCTCTCTCTCTCTGCCACACTCAGACTCTCTCTCTCTATCTCCCACACACACACTCTCTCTCTCTCTCCCACATTCACTCACTCTCTCTCTCCCAAACTCACTCACTCTCTCTCTCTCTCCCACACTCAAACAATCGCTCTCTCTCTCTCCCACACTCACTGACCCTCTCTCTCTCCCCGACACTCACTAAATATCTCTCTCTCTCTCCCACACTCGCACTCTCTCTGTCTCTCTCTATCTCCCACACACACACTCTCTCTCTCTCCCACATTCACGCACTGTCTCTCTCTCTCTCTATCTCTCTCTCCCACACTCACTCACTCTCTCTCTCTCCCACACTCACTCACTCTCCCTCTCTCTCCCACACTCACTCCCTCTCTCTCTCGCTCTCCCACACTCACTCATTCTCACACTCTCTCCCACAGTCACTCACTCTCTCTGTCCTACACTCACTCACTCTCTCCCATACTCACTCACTCTCTCTCTCCTATACTCACACACTCCCACTCTCTCTCTCCCACACTCACTGACTCACTCTCTCTCTCTCTCTCCCACACTCACTCAATCCTTCTCTCTCTCTCTCTCTCCCACACTCACTCACACTCTATCTCTCTCTCTCCCATACTTAATCACTCTCTCTCTCTCTCTCCCACACTCACTATATCCTTCTCTCTCTCTCTCTCTCCAACACTCACTCACTCTCTATCTCTCTCGCTCCCATACTCACTCGCTCTCTATCTCTCTCTCCCACACTCACTCACTCTCTCTCTTTCCACACTCACTCACTCTCTCTCTCTCCCACACTCACTCCCTCTCTCTCTCTCTCCCACACTCACTCATTCTCACACTCTCTCCCACAGTCACTCACTGTCTCTCTCCTACACTCACTCACTCTCTCTCTCGCATACACACTCACTCTCTCCTATACTCACACGCCCAAATTCTCTCTGCCACACTCACTCCCTCTCTCTCTCTCTCTCCCAGACTCACTCAATCCTTCTCTCTCTCTCTCTCTCCCACACTCACTCACTCTCTATCTCTCTCTCTACCATACTCACTCTCTCTCTCTCTCCCACATTCACTCACACTCTATCTCTCTCTCTCCCATACTCAATCACTCTCTCTCTCTCCCACACTCACTCAATCCTTCTCTCTCTCTCTCTCTCCCACACTCACTCTCTCTCTCTCTCTCTCGCTCCCATACTCACTCGCTCTCTATTTCTCTCTCCCACACTCACTCACTCTCTCTCTTTCCACACTCACTCACTCTCTCTCTCTCTCCCACACGCACTCATTCTCTCTCTCCCACATTCACTCACTCTCTCTCTCCCACACTCACTGACTCTCACTCTCTCTCTTCCACACTCACTAACTCTCTCAATCCCTCTTCCACACTCACTCACTCTCTCTCTCTCTCCCACACTGACACACTCACTCTCACTCTCTCCCACACTCACTCACTCTCTCTCTCCCACCCTCACTCTCTCTCTCTCCCACACTCATTCTCTCACTCTCTCTCTCCCACCCTCACTCTCTCTCTCTCTCTCTCGCTCTCTCCCACACTCACTCAATCGCTCTCTCTCTCTCTCGCACACACACTCACTCAATATCTCTCAGACTCTCCCACACTCACACTATCTCTGTCTCTCTCTCTCACACTCACTCACTTTATTTATCTCTCTCCCACACTCACTTGCTCGCTCTCTCTCCCACACTCAGTCGCTCGCTCTCTCTCTCCCCACTCTCACTCACACACTCTCTCTCCCACACTCACAATCTCTCTCTCTCTCTTTCTCCCACATTCACAATCTATCTCTCTCTCTCTCTCTCCCTCACTCACTCACTCTCTCTCTCTACCACACTCACTCACTCTGTCTCTCTCTCCCACACTCACCCATTCTCTCTCTCCCACACTCAGTCACTCTCTCTCTCTCTCACACTCACTCTCACTCTCTCTTTCCCACACTCACTCACTCTCTCTCTCACTCTCTCCCACACTCACTCACTCACTCTCTCTCTCTCCCACACTCACTCACTCTCTCTCTCTCACTCACGTACTCATTCTCTCTCTCTCCCACACTCACTCACTCTCTCTCTCTCCTACACTCGCTCAATTTCACTCTCTCTCTCCCACACTCCCTCATTCTCTCTCTCCCACACTCACACACTCTGTCTCTCTCTATCTTCCACACACACACTCTCTCTCTCTCCCACATTCACGCACTCTCTCTCTCTCTCTCTATCTCTCTCTCCCACACTCACTCACTCTCTCTCTCTCCCACACTCACTCACTCTCCCTCTCTCACTCACTTTCTCTCTGTCTCTCTCCCAGAGTCAATCACTCTCTCTGTCTCTCTCCAACACTCACTCACTCTCACTCTCACTCTCTCCCACGCTCACTCACTCAAACTCTCTCTCTCGCTCTCCCACACTCACTCACTCTCTCTCTCTCCCACACTCGCTCAATTTCACTCTCTCTCTCCCACACTCCCTCATTCTCTCTCTCCCACACTCACACACTCCCTCTCCCACACTCACTCACTCTCTCTCTCTGGCACACTCACTCTCACCCTCTCTCTCCCACACTCAATCACTCTCTCTCTCCCACACTCACTCATGCTCTTTCCCAAGCTCACTCACTCTCTCTCTCCCACAAACACTCACTCTCTCACTCCCACACTCAATCACTCTCTTCCCACATTCACTCACTATCACGCACTCTCTCCCACATTCACTCACTCACTACCACTCTCTCTCCCATACTCACTCACTCTCTATCCCACTCTCACTCAGTCTCTCTCTCCCAGGCTCACTCACTCCCACTGTCTCTCTCCCACACTCACTCAATCTCTCTCTCTTGCTCTCTCGCACACTCACTCATTCGCTCTCTCTCCCAAACTCACTCACTCACTCACTGTCTCTCTCTCTCCCACACTCACTCACACTCTCTCCCCCACACTCAATGACTCTCTATCTCTCTCCCACACTCACTCACTCTCTCTCTCCCACACTCACTCACTCTCACTCTCCCACACCCACTCACTCTCTCCCACAATCACTCACTCCCACTTTCTCTCTCCCACACTCACTCACTCTCTCTCTCTCTATCCAACACTCACTCACACACTCTCTATATCTCTCCCACACTCACTCACTCTCACTCTCTCTTGACCACACTCACTCAATCTCTCTCTCTCTCTCCCATACTCACTCACTCTCTCTCTCCCAAACTCGCTCACTCTCACTCTCTCTCTCCCACACTCACTGACACTCTCTCTCCCACACTCACTAAGACTGTCCCACACTCAATCACTCTCTCTGTCTTTCTCCATCTCCCTGATACTCTGTCTCTGTCTCTCTCTCTCTCCCACATTCATTCACTCTCTGTCTGTCTCTCTCCCACACTCACTCACTCTCACTTTCCCTCCCACACTCACTCAGTCTGTCCCACACACAGTCATTCTCTCTCTCTCCCACACGCACTCACTGTCACTCTCTCTCTCCCACACTCAATCACTCTCTCTTTTCCCACACTCACTCACTCTCTCTATCCCATACTCTCTCTCCCAAACTCACTCACCATTTGTCTCCCACACTCACGCACACTCTCTCTCCCACACTCAATCACTGTCTCTCTCCCACTCCCTCTCACTCACTCCCACTCTCTCTCTCCCACACTCACTCTCACTCTCTCCCACACTCACTCATTCTCTCTCTCCCACCCTCACTCTCTCTCTCTCCCACACTCATTCTCTCACTCTCTCTCTCCCACACCCACTCTCTCTCTCTCGCTCTCTCCCACACTCACTAAATCTCTCTCTCTCGCTCTCTCTCGCACACACACTCACTTACTATCTCTCAGTCTCTCCCGCACTCACACTATCTCTCTCTCTCTCCAACACTCACTCACTCTTTCTCTCTCTCTCCCACACTCACTTGTTCGCTCTCTCCCACACCCATTCGCTCGCTCTCTCTCTCCCACACTCAGAATCTCTCTCTCTCTCTTTCACCCACATTCACAATCTATCTCTCTCTCTCTCTCTCTCCCTCACTCACTCACTCTCTCTCTCTCTCTGCCACACTCACTCACTCTGTCTCTCTCTCCCACACTCACCCATTCTCTCTCTCCCACACTCACTCACTCTCTCTCTCTCACACTCACTCTCCCTCTCTCTCTCTTCCACACTCACTCTCTCTCTCTCCCACACTCACTCACTCTCTCCCACACTCACTCACTCTCTCACTCTCTCTCACATACTCAATCTCTCTCTCTCTCTCCCACACTCACTCACACTCTCTCTCTCTTCCACACTCACTAACTCTCTCAATCTCTCTCCCACAGACACTCACTCTCTCTCACTCTCTGACCCAACCTCACACACTCACTCTCTCTCTACCCACAAAAACTCACTCTCTCTCTCCCACCCACACTCACTCTATCTCTCCCACACTCACTCACTCTCACTCTCTCTCTCCCACACTCACTCACTCTCTCTCTCTCCCACACTCACTCACTCTCCCTCTCTGTCCCACACTCACTCCCTCTCTCTCTCGCTCTCCCACACTCTCTCTCTCTCTCCCACACTCACTCATTCTCACACTCTCTCCCACAGTCACTCACTCTCTCTGTCCTACACTCACTCACTCTCTCCCATACTCACTCACTCTCTCTCTCCTATACTCACACACTCCCACTCTCTCTCCCACACTCACTGACTCACTCTCTCTCTCTCTCTCCCACACTCACTCAATCCTTCTCTCTCTCTCTCTCTCCCACACTCACTCACACTCTATCTCTCTCTCTCCCATACTTAATCACTCTCTCTCTCTCTCTCCCACACTCACTATATCCTTCTCTCTCTCTCTCACTCCAACACTCACTCACTCTCTATCTCTCTCGCTCCCATACTCACTCGCTCTCTATCTCTCTCTCCCACACTCACTCACTCTCTCTCTTTCCACACTCACTCACTCTCTCTCTCTCCCACACTCACTCCCTCTCTCTCTCTCTCCCACACTCACTCATTCTCACACTCTCTCCCACAGTCACTCACTGTCTCTCTCCTACACTCACTCACTCTCTCTCTCGCATACACACTCACTCTCTCCTATACTCACACGCCCAAATTCTCTCTGCCACACTCACTCCCTCTCTCTCTCTCCCAGACTCACTCAATCCTTCTCTCTCTCTCTCTCTCCCACACTCACTCACTCTCTATCTCTCTCTCTACCATACTCACTCTCTCTCTCTCTCCCACATTCACTCACACTCTATCTCTCTCTCTCCCATACTCAATCACTCTCTCTCTCTCCCACACTCACTCAATCCTTCTCTCTCTCTCTGTCTCCCACACTCACTCTCGCTCTCTCTCGCTCCCATACTCACTCGCTCTCTATCTCTCTCTCCCACACTCACTCACTCTCTCTCTTTCCACACTCACTCACTCTCTCTCTCTCTCCCACACGCACTCATTCTCTCTCTCCCACATTCACTCACTCTCTCTCTCCCACACTCACTGACTCTCACTCTCTCTCTTCCACACTCACTAACTCTCTCAATCCCTCTTCCACACTCACTCACTCTCTCTCTCTCTCCCACACTGACACACTCACTCTCACTCTCTCCCACACTCACTCACTCTCTCTCTCCCACCCTCACTCTCTCTCTCTCCCACACTCATTCTCTCACTCTCTCTCTCCCACCCTCACTCTCTCTCTCTCTCTCGCTCTCTCCCACACTCACTCAATCTCTCTCTCTCTCTCTCGCACACACACTCACTCAATATCTCTCAGACTCTCCCACACTCACACTATCTCTGTCTCTCTCTCTCACACTCACTCACTTTATTTATCTCTCTCCCACACTCACTTGCTCGCTCTCTCTCCCACACTCAATCGCTCGTTCTCTCTCTCCCCACTCTCACTCACACACTCTCTCTCCCACACTCACAATCTCTCTCTCTCTCTTTCTCCCACATTCACAATCTATCTCTCACTCTCTCTACCACACTCACTCACTCTGTCTCTCTCTCCCACACTCACCCATTCTCTCTCTCCCACACTCAGTCACTCTCTCTCTCACTCTCTCCCACACTCACTCATTCACTCTCTCTCTCTCCCACACTCACTCACTCTCTCTCTCTCACTCACGTACTCATTCTCTCTCTCTCCCACACTCACTCACTCTCTCTCTCTCCCACACTCGCTCAATTTCACTCTCTCTCTCCCACACTCCCTCATTCTCTCTCTCCCACACTCACACACTCTGTCTCTCTCTATCTCCCACACACACTCTCTCTCTCTCCCACATTCACGCACTCTCTCTCTCTCTCTCTCTATCTCTCTCTCCCACACTCACTCACTCTCTCTCTCTCCCACACTCACTCACTCTCCCTCTCTCACTCACTTTCTCTCTGTCTCTCTCCCAGAGTCAATCACTCTCTCTGTCTCTCTCCAACACTCACTCACTCTCACTCTCACTCTCTCCCACGCTCACTCACTCAAACTCTCTCTCTCGCTCTCCCACACTCACTCACTCTCTCTCTCTCCCACACTCGCTCAATTTCACTCTCTCTCTCCCACACTCCCTCATTCTCTCTCTCCCACACTCACACACTCCCTCTCCCACACTCACTCACTCTCTCTCTCTGGCACACTCACTCTCACCCTCTCTCTCCCACACTCAATCACTCTCTCTCTCCCACACTCACTCATGCTCTTTCCCAAGCTCACTCACTCTCTCTCTCCCACAAACACTCACTCTCTCACTCCCACACTCAATCACTCTCTTCCCACATTCACTCACTATCACGCACTCTCTCCCACATTCACTCACTCACTACCACTCTCTCTCCCAGACTCACTCACTCTCTATCCCACTCTCACTCAGTCTCTCTCTCCCAGGCTCACTCACTCCCACTGTCTCTCTCCTACACTCACTCAATCTCTCTCTCTTGCTCTCTCGCACACTCACTCATTCGCTCTCTCTCCCAAACTCACTCACTCACTCACTGTCTCTCTCTCTCCCACACTCACTCACACTCTCTCCCCCACACTCAATGACTCTCTATCTCTCTCCCACACTCACTCACTCTCACTCTCCCACACCCACTCACTCTCTCCCACAATCACTCACTTCCACTCTCTCTCTCCCACACTCACTCACTCTCACTCTCTCTCTCCCACACTCACTCACTCTCTCTCACTCTCTCTCTCCCACACTCACACTCTCTCTATCTCTATCTCTCTCTCCCACACTCACTCACTAACACTCTCTCTCTCTCGCTCTCCCACACTCACTCGCTCGCTGTCTCTCTCCCACACTCACTCACTCTCTCTCTCCCACACTCACTCACTCTCACTCTCCCACACTCACTCACTCTCCCTCTCTCTCTCCCACCCTCACTCACTCTCTCTCTCTCGCTCCCACAATCACTCACACTCTCTGTCTCCTCAATCACTCAATCTCTCTCTCTGCCACACTCAATCACTCTCACTCTCTCCCACACTCACTCACTCTCTCGCCCACACTCAATCACTCTCTTCCCACATTCACTCACTATCACGCATTCTCTCCCACATTCACTCACTCACTACCACTCTCTCTCCCATACTCACTCACTCCCTATCCCACTCTCACTCAGTCTCTCTCTCCCACGCTCACTCACTCCCTCTGTCTCTCTCCCACACTCACTCAATCTCTCTCTCTTGCTCTCTCGAACACTAATTCATTCTCTCTCTCTCTCTCTGCCACACTCACTCACTGTCTCTCTCTCTCTCTCCCACATTCACTCACACTCGCTCCCCCACACTCACTCACTCTCTCTCTCTCTCCCACACTCACTCACTCACTCTCTCTCTCTCCCACACTCGCTCAATCTCACTCACTCTCTCCCACACTCACTCACTCTTTCTCTTCCACACTCACTCACTCTCTCTCCCACACTCATTCACTCTCTCTCCCAAACTCACTCACTCTCTCTCTCCCACATTCACTCACTCTTTCTCTCCCACACTCAATCACTCTCTCCCACACTCACTCAATATCACTCTCTCTCTCCCACACTCACTCACTCACTCCCAATGGCTCTCTCGCATACTCACTCACTCTCTCCCACACACTCACTCACTCTCTCTCTCCCACACTCACTCACTCCCACTCTCTCTCTCCCACACTGAATCACTCTCTATCTCTCGCTCTCTCCCACACTCACTTATTCTCTCTCTCTCCCACACTCACTCACTCTCTCTCTCTCCCACATTCGCTCACTGTCTCTCTGTCTCTCTCCCAGACTCACTCACTCTCTCTCTCACTGTCACCCACTCTCTCCCACACTCAATCAATCTCTCTCTCCCACACCCACTCACTCTCTCCCACAATCACTCACTCTCCCTCTCTCTCTCCCGCACTCACTCACTCTCTCTCTCTCTCCCACAATCACTCACTCTCTCTCTCCTCACTCACTCACTCTCTCCCTCTCCCACACTCAATCACTCACACTCTCTCCCACACTCACTCACTCTCTCTCCCACACTCACTCACTCTCTCTCTCCCACACCCACTCACTCTCTCCCACAATCACTCACTCCCACTTTCTCTCTCCCACACTCACTCTCTCTCTCTCTCTCCCACACTCACTCACACACTCTCTATCTCTCCACACTTACTCACTCTCACTCTCTCTTGACCACACTCACTCAATCTCTCTCTCACTCTCCCATACTCACTCACTCTCTCTCTCTCCCCCAAACTCGCTCACTCTCACTCTCTCTCTCCCACATTCATTCACTCTCTGTCTGTCTCTCTCCCACACTCACACTCTCTCACTATCTCTCCCACACTCACTCAGTCTATCCCACACACAGGCACTCTCTCTCTCTCCCACACTCACTCACTGTCACTCTCTCTCTCCCACACTAAATCACTCCCTCTTTTCCCACACTCACTCATTCTCTCTATCCCATACTCTCTCTCCCAAACTCACTCACCATTTGTCTCCCACACTCATGCACACTCTCTCTCACACACTCAATCACTGTCTCTCTCTCACTCCCTCTCACTCACTCCCACTCTCTCTCTCCCACACTCACTCACTCACTCTCCCACACTCACTCACTCTCTCTCTCCCACACACACTCACTCTCTCTCTCCCACACTCACTCACTCTCTCTCTCTCCCACACTCAATCACTCTCCACTCTCCCTCTCCCACATTCACTCATTCTCTCTCTCCCACACTCACTCACTCTTTCTCTCCCACACTCACTCACTCTCTCTCTCCCACACTCACTCACTCTCACTCTCCCACACTCACTCACTCTCACTCTCTCACTCCCATACTCACTCACTGTATCTCTCTCTCTCTCCCACACTCTCTCACTCTCTCTCTCTCTCTCCTACACTCACTCACACACTCTCTCTCTCTCTCCCACTCACTCACTCTCTCTCTCTCTCTCACACACTCACTCACACTCTCTCTCTCTCCCACACTCACTCACTCTCACTCTCTCTCTGCCGCACTCACTCAATCGATCTCTCTCTCCCACATTCCCTCGCTCTCTCTCTCCCATACTCCCTCGCTCTCTCTCTCTCACAATCACTCGCTCGCTCTCTCTCCCACACTCACATGCTCACTCTCTCTCTCTCCCATACTGACTCACTCTCTCTCTCTCTCTCTCACACACAATCACTCAATCTCTCTCTCTGTCTGCCACACTCTGACTCTCTCTCTCTCTCCCTATCTCCTACACACACTCTCTCTTTCTCTCTCCCACATTCACTCACTCTCTCTCTCTCTCCCAAACTCACTCACTCTCTCACTCTCCCACACTCAAACACTCGCTCTCTCTCTCTCCCACAGTCACTCACTCTCTCTCTCCTACAATCACTCACTCTCTCTCTCCCATACTCACTCAGTCTCTCTCTTTCCCATACTCACTCAATCTCTGTCTCTCTCCCACGTTCACTCACTTTCTCTCTGTCTCTCTCCCACAGTCAATCACTCTCTCTGTCTCTCTCCAACACTCACTCACTCTCACTCTCACTCTCTCCCACGCTCACTCACTCAAACTCTCTCTCTCACTCCCCCACACTCACTCACTCTCTCTCTCTCCCACAATCGCTCAATCTCACTCACTCTCTCCCACACTCACTCACTCTCTCTCTTCCACACTCACTCACTCTCTCTCCCACACTCATTCACTCTCTCTCCCACACTCACTCACTTTCTCTCTCCCACATTCACTCACTCTCTCTCTCCCACACTCACTCACTCTCACTCTCTCACTCACATACTCACTCACTGTATCTCTCTCTCTCTTCCACACTCTCTCACTCTCTCTCTCTCTCCCACTCACTCACTCTCTCTCTCTCTCTCACACTCACTCACTCTCTCTCTCTCTCCCACACTCACTCACTCTCACTCTCTCTCTGCCACACTCACTCAATCAATCTCTCTCTCCCACACTCCCTCGCTCTCTCTCTCCCATACTCCCTCGCTCTCTCTCTCTCACAATCACTCGCTCGCTCTCTCTCCCACACTCACATGCTCACTCTCTCTCTCTCCCATACTGACTCACTCTCTCTCTCTCTCTCTCACACACAATCACTCAATCTCTCTCTCTGTCTGCCACACTCTGACTCTCTCTCTCTCTCCCTATCTCCTACACACACTCTCTCTTTCTCTCTCCCACATTCACTCTCTCTCTCTCTCTCCCAAACTCACTCACTCTCTCACTCTCCCACACTCAAACACTCGCTCTCTCTCTCTCCCACAGTCACTCACTCTCTCTCTCCTACAATCACTCACTCTCTCTCTCCCATACTCACTCAGTCTCTCTCTTTCCCATACTCACTCAATCTCTGTCTCTCTCCCACGTTCACTCACTTTCTCTCTGTCTCTCTCCCACAGTCAATCACTCTCTCTGTCTCTCTCCAACACTCACTCACTCTCACTCTCACTCTCTCCCACGCTCACTCACTCAAACTCTCTCTCTCACTCCCCCACACTCACTCACTCTCTCTCTCTCCCACAATCGCTCAATCTCACTCACTCTCTCCCACACTCACACTCTCTCTCTTCCACACTCACTCACTCTCTCTCCCACACTCATTCACTCTCTCTCCCAAACTCACTCACTTTCTCTCTCCCACATTCACTCACTCTCTCTCTCCCACACTCACTCACTCTCACTCTCCCACACTCACTCACTCTCACTCTCTCACTCACATACTCACTCACTGTATCTCTCTCTCTCTTCCACACTCTCTCACTCTCTCTCTCTCTCCCACTCACTCACTCTCTCTCTCTCTCTCACACTCACTCACACTCTCTCTCTCTCCCAGACTCACTCAATCCTTCTCTCTCTCTCTCTCTCCCACACTCACTCACTCTCTATCTCTCTCTCTACCATACTCACTCTCTCTCTCTCTCCCACATTCACTCACACTCTATCTCTCTCTCTCCCATACTCAATCACTCTCTCTCTCTCCCACACTCACTCAATCCTTCTCTCTCTCTCTCTCTCCCACACTCACTCTCTCTCTCTCTCTCTCGCTCCCATACTCACTCGCTCTCTATCTCTCTCTCCCACACTCACTCACTCTCTCTCTTTCCACACTCACTCACTCTCTCTCTCTCTCCCACACGCACTCATTCTCTCTCTCCCACATTCACTCACTCTCACTCTCCCACACTCACTGACTCTCACTCTCTCTCTTCCACACTCACTAACTCTCTCAATCCCTCTTCCACACTCACTCACTCTCTCTCTCTCTCCCACACTGACACACTCACTCTCACTCTCTCCCACACTCACTCACTCTCTCTCTCCCACCCTCACTCTCTCTCTCTCCCACACTCATTCTCTCACTCTCTCTCTCCCACCCTCACTCTCTCTCTCTCTCTCGCTCTCTCCCACACTCACTCAATCGCTCTCTCTCTCTCTCGCACACACACTCACTCAATATCTCTCAGACTCTCCCACACTCACACTATCTCTGTCTCTCTCTCTCACACTCACTCACTTTATTTATCTCTCTCCCACACTCACTTGCTCGCTCTCTCTCCCACACTCAATCGCTCGCTCTCTCTCTCCCCACTCTCACTCACACACTCTCTCTCCCACACTCACAATCTCTCTCTCTCTCTTTCTCCCACATTCACAATCTATCTCTCTCTCTCTCTCTCTCTCCCTCACTCACTCACTCTCTCTCTCTACCACACTCACTCACTCTGTCTCTCTCTCCCACACTCACCCATTCTCTCTCTCCCACACTCAGTCACTCTCTCTCTCTCTCACACTCACTCTCACTCTCTCTTTCCCACACTCACTCACTCTCTCTCTCACTCTCTCCCACACTCACTCACTCACTCTCTCTCTCTCCCACACTCACTCACTCTCTCTCTCTCACTCACGTACTCATTCTCTCTCTCTCCCACACTCACTCACTCTCTCTCTCTCCCACACTCGCTCAATTTCTCTCTCTCTCTCCCACACTCCCTCATTCTCTCTCTCCCACACTCACACACTCTGTCTCTCTCTATCTCCCACACACACACTCTCTCTCTCTCCCACATTCACGCACTCTCTCTCTCTCTCTCTATCTCTCTCTCCCACACTCACTCACTCTCTCTCTCTCCCACACTCACTCACTCTCCCTCTCTCACTCACTTTCTCTCTGTCTCTCTCCCAGAGTCAGTCACTCTCTCTGTCTCTCTCCAACACTCACTCACTCTCACTCTCACTCTCTCCCACGCTCACTCACTCAAACTCTCTCTCTCGCTCTCCCACACTCACTCACTCTCTCTCTCTCCCACACTCGCTCAATTTCACTCTCTCTCTCCCACACTCCCTCATTCTCTCTCTCCCACACTCACACACTCCCTCTCCCACACTCACTCACTCTCTCTCTCTGGCACACTCACTCTCACCCTCTCTCTCCCACACTCAATCACTCTCTCTCTCCCACACTCACTCATGCTCTTTCCCAAGCTCACTCACTCTCTCTCTCCCACAAACACTCACTCTCTCACTCCCACACTCAATCACTCTCTTCCCACATTCACTCACTATCACGCACTCTCTCCCACATTCACTCACTCACTACCACTCTCTCTCCCATACTCACTCACTCTCTATCCCACTCTCACTCAGTCTCTCTCTCCCAGGCTCACTCACTCCCACTGTCTCTCTCCCACACTCACTCAATCTCTCTCTCTTGCTCTCTCGCACACTCACTCATTCGCTCTCTCTCCCAAACTCACTCACTCACTCACTGTCTCTCTCTCTCCCACACTCACTCACACTCTCTCCCCCACACTCAATGACTCTCTATCTCTCTCCCACACTCACTCACTCTCTCTCTCCCACACTCACTCACTCTCACTCTCCCACACCCACTCACTCTCTCCCACAATCACTCACTCCCACTTTCTCTCTCCCACACTCACTCACTCTCTCTCTCTCTATCCCACACTCACTCACACACTCTCTATATCTCTCCCACACTCACTCACTCTCACTCTCTCTTGACCACACTCACTCAATCTCTCTCTCTCTCTCCCATACTCACTCACTCTCTCTCTCCCAAACTCGCTCACTCTCACTCTCTCTCTCCCACACTCACTGACACTCTCTCTCCCACACTCACTAAGACTGTCCCACACTCAATCACTCTCTCTGTCTTTCTCCATCTCCCTGATACTCTGTCTCTGTCTCTCTCTCTCTCCCACATTCATTCACTCTCTGTCTGTCTCTCTCCCACACTCACTCACTCTCACTTCCCCTCCCACACTCACTCAGTCTGTCCCACACACAGTCATTCTCTCTCTCTCCCACACGCACTCACTGTCACTCTCTCTCTCCCACACTCAATCACTCTCTCTTTTCCCACACTCACTCACTCTCTCTATCCCATACTCTCTCTCCCAAACTCACTCACCATTTGTCTCCCACACTCACGCACACTCTCTCTCCCACACTCAATCACTGTCTCTCTCCCACTCCCTCTCACTCACTCCCACTCTCTCTCTCCCACACTCACTCTCACTCTCTCCCACACTCACTCATTCTCTCTCTCCCACCCTCACTCTCTCTCTCTCCCACACTCATTCTCTCACTCTCTCTCTCCCACACCCACTCTCTCTCTCTCGCTCTCTCCCACACTCACTAAATCTCTCTCTCTCGCTCTCTCTCGCACACACACTCACTTACTATCTCTCAGTCTCTCCCGCACTCACACTATCTCTCTCTCTCTCCAACACTCACTCACTCTTTCTCTCTCTCTCCCACACTCACTTGTTCGCTCTCTCCCACACCCATTCGCTCGCTCTCTCTCTCCCACACTCAGAATCTCTCTCTCTCTCTTTCACCCACATTCACAATCTATCTCTCTCTCTCTCTCTCTCCCTCACTCACTCACTCTCTCTCTCTCTGCCACACTCACTCACTCTGTCTCTCTCTCCCACACTCACCCATTCTCTCTCTCCCACACTCACTCACTCTCTCTCTCTCTCACACTCACTCTCCCTCTCTCTCTCTTCCACACTCACTCTCTCTCTCTCCCACACTCACTCACTCTCTCCCACACTCACTCACTCTCTCACTCTCTCTCACATACTCAATCACTCTCTCTCTCTCCCACACTCACTCACACTCTCTCTCTCTTCCACACTCACTAACTCTCTCAATCTCTCTCCCACAGACACTCACTCTCTCTCACTCTCTGACCCAACCTCACACACTCACTCTCTCTCTACCCACAAAAACTCACTCTCTCTCTCCCACCCACACTCACTCTATCTCTCCCACACTCACTCACTCTCACTCTCTCTCTCCCACACTCACTCACTCTCTCTCTCTCCCACACTCACTCACTCTCCCTCTCTGTCCCACACTCACTCCCTCTCTCTCTCGCTCTCCCACACTCTCTCTCTCTCTCCCACACTCACTCATTCTCACACTCTCTCCCACAGTCACTCACTCTCTCTGTCCTACACTCACTCACTCTCTCCCATACTCACTCACTCTCTCTCTCCTATACTCACACACTCCCACTCTCTCTCTCCCACACTCACTGACTCACTCTCTCTCTCTCTCTCCCACACTCACTCAATCCTTCTCTCTCTCTCTCTCTCCCACACTCACTCACACTCTATCTCTCTCTCTCCCATACTTAATCACTCTCTCTCTCTCTCTCCCACACTCACTATATCCTTCTCTCTCTCTCTCACTCCAACACTCACTCACTCTCTATCTCTCTCGCTCCCATACTCACTCGCTCTCTATCTCTCTCTCCCACACTCACTCACTCTCTCTCTTTCCACACTCACTCACTCTCTCTCTCTCCCACACTCACTCCCTCTCTCTCTCTCTCCCACACTCACTCATTCTCACACTCTCTCCCACAGTCACTCACTGTCTCTCTCCTACACTCACTCACTCTCTCTCTCGCATACACACTCACTCTCTCCTATACTCACACGCCCAAATTCTCTCTGCCACACTCACTCCCTCTCTCTCTCTCCCAGACTCACTCAATCCTTCTCTCTCTCTCTCTCTCCCACACTCACTCACTCTCTATCTCTCTCTCTACCATACTCACTCTCTCTCTCTCTCCCACATTCACTCACACTCTATCTCTCTCTCTCCCATACTCAATCACTCTCTCTCTCTCCCACACTCACTCAATCCTTCTCTCTCTCTCTGTCTCCCACACTCACTCTCTCTCTCTCTCGCTCCCATACTCACTCGCTCTCTATCTCTCTCTCCCACACTCACTCACTCTCTCTCTTTCCACACTCACTCACTCTCTCTCTCTCTCCCACACGCACTCATTCTCTCTCTCCCACATTCACTCACTCTCTCTCTCCCACACTCACTGACTCTCACTCTCTCTCTTCCACACTCACTAACTCTCTCAATCCCTCTTCCACACTCACTCACTCTCTCTCTCTCTCCCACACTGACACACTCACTCTCACTCTCTCCCACACTCACTCACTCTCTCTCTCCCACCCTCACTCTCTCTCTCTCCCACACTCATTCTCTCACTCTCTCTCTCCCACCCTCACTCTCTCTCTCTCTCTCGCTCTCTCCCACACTCACTCAATCTCTCTCTCTCTCTCTCGCACACACACTCACTCAATATCTCTCAGACTCTCCCACACTCACACTATCTCTGTCTCTCTCTCTCACACTCACTCACTTTATTTATCTCTCTCCCACACTCACTTGCTCGCTCTCCCACACTCAATCGCTCGCTCTCTCTCTCCCCACTCTCACTCACACACTCTCTCTCCCACACTCACAATCTCTCTCTCTCTCTTTCTCCCACATTCACAATCTATCTCTCTCTCTCTCTCTCTCTCCCTCACTCACTCACTCTCTCTCTCTACCACACTCACTCACTCTGTCTCTCTCTCCCACACTCACCCATTCTCTCTCTCCCACACTCAGTCACTCTCTCTCTCTCACACTCACTCTCACTCTCTCTTTCCCACACTCACTCACTCTCTCTCTCACTCTCTCCCACACTCACTCACTCACTCTCTCTCTCTCCCACACTCACTCACTCTCTCTCTCTCACTCACGTACTCACTCTCTCTCTCTCCCACACTCGCTCAATTTCACTCTCTCTCTCCCACACTCACACACTCTGTCTCTCTCTATCTCCCACACACACACTCTCTCTCTCCCACATTCACGCACTCTCTCTCTCTCTCTCTCTATCTCTCTCTCCCACACTCACTCACTCTCTCTCTCTCCCACACTCACTCACTCTCCCTCTCTCACTCACTTTCTCTCTGTCTCTCTCCCAGAGTCAATCACTCTCTCTGTCTCTCTCCAACACTCACTCACTCTCACTCTCACTCTCTCCCACGCTCACTCACTCAAACTCTCTCTCTCGCTCTCCCACACTCACTCACTCTCTCTCTCTCCCACACTCGCTCAATTTCACTCTCTCTCTCCCACACTCCCTCATTCTCTCTCTCCCACACTCACACACTCCCTCTCCCACACTCACTCACTCTCTCTCTCTGGCACACTCACTCTCACCCTCTCTCTCCCACACTCAATCACTCTCTCTCTCCCACACTCACTCATGCTCTTTCCCAAGCTCACTCACTCTCTCTCTCCCACAAACACTCACTCTCTCACTCCCACACTCAATCACTCTCTTCCCACATTCACTCACTATCACGCACTCTCTCCCACATTCACTCACTCACTACCACTCTCTCTCCCATACTCACTCACTCTCTATCCCACTCTCACTCAGTCTCTCTCTCCCAGGCTCACTCACTCCCACTGTCTCTCTCCCACACTCACTCAATCTCTCTCTCTTGCTCTCTCGCACACTCACTCATTCGCTCTCTCTCCCAAACTCACTCACTCACTCACTGTCTCTCTCTCTCCCACACTCACTCACACTCTCTCCCCCACACTCAATGACTCTCTATCTCTCTCCCACACTCACTCACTCTCTCTCTCCCACACTCACTCACTCTCACTCTCCCACACCCACTCACTCTCTCCCACAATCACTCACTCCCACTTTCTCTCTCCCACACTCACTCACTCTCTCTCTCTCTATCCCACACTCACTCACACACTCTCTATATCTCTCCCACACTCACTCACTCTCACTCTCTCTTGACCACACTCACTCAATCTCTCTCTCTCTCTCCCATACTCACTCACTCTCTCTCTCCCAAACTCGCTCACTCTCACTCTCTCTCTCCCACACTCACTGACACTCTCTCTCCCACACTCACTAAGACTGTCCCACACTCAATCACTCTCTCTGTCTTTCTCCATCTCCCTGATACTCTGTCTCTGTCTCTCTCTCTCTCCCACATTCATTCACTCTCTGTCTGTCTCTCTCCCACACTCACTCACTCTCACTTCCCCTCCCACACTCACTCAGTCTGTCCCACACACAGTCATTCTCTCTCTCTCCCACACGCACTCACTGTCACTCTCTCTCTCCCACACTCAATCACTCTCTCTTTTCCCACACTCACTCACTCTCTCTATCCCATACTCTCTCTCCCAAACTCACTCACCATTTGTCTCCCACACTCACGCACACTCTCTCTCCCACACTCAATCACTGTCTCTCTCCCACTCCCTCTCACTCACTCCCACTCTCTCTCTCCCACACTCACTCTCACTCTCTCCCACACTCACTCATTCTCTCTCTCCCACCCTCACTCTCTCTCTCTCCCACACTCATTCTCTCACTCTCTCTCTCCCACACCCACTCTCTCTCTCTCGCTCTCTCCCACACTCACTAAATCTCTCTCTCTCGCTCTCTCTCGCACACACACTCACTTACTATCTCTCAGTCTCTCCCGCACTCACACTATCTCTCTCTCTCTCCAACACTCACTCACTCTTTCTCTCTCTCTCCCACACTCACTTGTTCGCTCTCTCCCACACCCATTCGCTCGCTCTCTCTCTCCCACACTCAGAATCTCTCTCTCTCTCTTTCACCCACATTCACAATCTATCTCTCTCTCTCTCTCTCTCCCTCACTCACTCACTCTCTCTCTCTCTGCCACACTCACTCACTCTGTCTCTCTCTCCCACACTCACCCATTCTCTCTCTCCCACACTCACTCACTCTCTCTCTCTCTCACACTCACTCTCCCTCTCTCTCTCTTCCACACTCACTCTCTCTCTCTCCCACACTCACTCACTCTCTCCCACACTCACTCACTCTCTCTCACATACTCAATCACTCTCTCTCTCTCCCACACTCACTCACACTCTCTCTCTCTTCCACACTCACTAACTCTCTCAATCTCTCTCCCACAGACACTCACTCTCTCTCACTCTCTGACCCAACCTCACACACTAACTCTCTCTCTCTACCCACAAAAACTCACTCTCTCTCTCCCACCCACACTCACTCTATCTCTCCCACACTCACTCACTCTCACTCTCTCTCTCCCACACTCACTCACTCTCTCTCTCTCCCACACTCACTCACTCTCCCTCTCTGTCCCACACTCACTCCCTCTCTCTCTCGCTCTCCCACACTCTCTCTCTCTCTCCCACACTCACTCATTCTCACACTCTCTCCCACAGTCACTCACTCTCTCTGTCCTACACTCACTCACTCTCTCCCATACTCACTCACTCTCTCTCTCCTATACTCACACACTCCCACTCTCTCTCCCACACTCACTGACTCACTCTCTCTCTCTCTCTCCCACACTCACTCAATCCTTCTCTCTCTCTCTCTCCCACACTCACTCACACTCTATCTCTCTCTCTCCCATACTTAATCACTCTCTCTCTCTCTCTCCCACACTCACTATATCCTTCTCTCTCTCTCTCACTCCAACACTCACTCACTCTCTATCTCTCTCGCTCCCATACTCACTCGCTCTCTATCTCTCTCTCCCACACTCACTCACTCTCTCTCTTTCCACACTCACTCACTCTCTCTCTCTCCCACACTCACTCCCTCTCTCTCTCTCTCCCACACTCACTCATTCTCACACTCTCTCCCACAGTCACTCACTGTCTCTCTCCTACACTCACTCACTCTCTCTCTCGCATACACACTCACTCTCTCCTATACTCACACGCCCAAATTCTCTCTGCCACACTCACTCCCTCTCTCTCTCTCCCAGACTCACTCAATCCTTCTCTCTCTCTCTCTCTCCCACACTCACTCACTCTCTATCTCTCTCTCTACCATACTCACTCTCTCTCTCTCTCCCACATTCACTCACACTCTA
The DNA here is from genome assembly GCA_026770705.1 of Isurus oxyrinchus. Classification (NCBI taxonomy): domain Eukaryota; kingdom Metazoa; phylum Chordata; class Chondrichthyes; order Lamniformes; family Lamnidae; genus Isurus; species Isurus oxyrinchus. Next base: position 57,101 of record JANJGN010002572.1, read on the forward strand.
TCTCTCTCTCTCCCATACTCAATCACTCTCTCTCTCTCCCACACTCACTCAATCCTTCTCTCTCTCTCTGTCTCCCACACTCACTCTCTCTCTCTCTCGCTCCCATACTCACTCGCTCTCTATCTATCTCTCCCACACTCACTCACTCTCTCTCTATCCCACACTCACTCACACACTCTCTATATCTCTCCCACACTCACTCACTCTCACTCTCTCTTGACCACACTCACTCAATCTCTCTCTCTCTCTCCCATACTCACTCACTCTCTCTCTCCCAAACTCGCTCACTCTCACTCTCTCTCTCCCACACTCACTGACACTCTCTCTCCCACACTCACTAAGACTGTCCACACTCAATCACTCTCTCTGTCTCTCTCCATCTCCCTGACACTCTGTCTCTCTCTCTCTCTCTCTCTCTCTTCCACACTCACTAACTCTCTCAATCTCTCTCCCACAGACACTCACTCTCTCTCAGTCTCTGACCCAACCTCACACACTCACTCTCTCTCTCTACCCACAAAAACTCACTCTCTCTCTCCCACCCACACTCACTCTATCTCTCCCACACTCACTCGCTCTCACTCTCTCCCACACTCACTCTCTCTCTCTCTTTCGCTCTCTCCCACACTCAGTCTCTCTCTCTCTCTCGCACACACACTCACTCACTCTCTCTCACTCTATCCCACACTCTCTCTCTCTCTCTCGCACACTCACTCACTCTCCCACACTCACTCTCTCTCTCTCTCTTGCTCTCTCGCACACTCAGTCTCTCTCTCTCTCTCTCGCACACACACTCAATCACTCTCTCTCACACTATCCCACACACTCTCTCTCTCTCTCTCCCACACTCACTCACTCACTCTCTCTCTCCCACCCACACTCACTCGCTCGCTTTCTCACCAAAACTCACTCGCTCGCGCTCTCTCTCTCCCACTCTCACTCTCTCTCTCTCTCCCTCCCACTCTCACACTCTCTCTCTCTCTCTCCCAAACTCACTCACTCTCTCTCTCTCTCCCACAATCACTCACTCTCTCTCTCTCTCCTCAATCACTCACTCTCTCTCTTTCCCACACTCAATCACTCTCACTTTCTCCCACACTCACTCACTCTCACTCTCTCTCCCACACTCACTCACTCTCTCTCTCCCACACACACTCACTCTCTCTCTCCCACACCCACTCACTCTCTCACACAATCACTCACTCCCACTTTCTCTCTCCCACACTTACTCACTCTCACTCTCTCTCTCCCACACTCACTCACTCACTCCCTCCCTCTCTCTCTCACACTCATGCTCTCTGTCTGATTTCTCTCTCTCTCCCACACTCACTCACTATCTCTCTCTCTCTCTCTCCCACACTCACTCACTCTCTCTCTCTCTCTATCTCTCACACACACTCTGTCTCACTCTCTCTCTCTCCCACACTCACTCACGCTCTCTCTCCCACATTTGCTCACTGTCTCTCTGTCTCCCTCCCAGACTCACTCACTCACTCTCTCACTCTCACCCACTCTCTCCCACACTCAATCAATCTCTCTCTCCCACACCCGCTCACTCTCTCCCACAGTCACTCACTCTCCCTCCCTCTACCACCCTCACTCACTCTCTCTCTCTCCCACAATCACTCACACTGTCTGTCTCCTCAATCACTCATTCTCTCTCTCTCCAACACTCAATCACTCTCACTCTCTCCCACACACACTCACTCTCTCTCCCAAGCTCACTCACTCTCTCTCTCCCACACACACTCACTCTCTCTCTCCCACACTCAATCACTCTCTTCCCACATTCACTCACTATCACGCACTCTCTCCCACATTCACTCACTCACTACCACTCTCTCTCCCATACTCACTCACTCTCTATCCCACTCTCACTCAGTCTCTCTCTCCCACGCTCACTCACTCCCACTGTCTCTCTCCCACACTCACTCAATCTCTCTCTCTTGCTCTCTCGAGCACTCACTCATTCGCTCTCTCTCCCAAACTCACTCACTCACTCTCTCTCTCTCTGCCACACTCACTCACTCACTCTCTCTCTCTCACTCCCACACTCACTCACACTCTCTCCCCCACACTCACTCACTCTCTCTCTCTCTCCCCACACTCACTCACTCTCTCTCTCTCTCCCACAATCACACACTCTCTCTCTCTCTCCCACACTCACTCACTCTCTCTCTCCCACACACACTCACACTCTCTCTCCCACACCCGCTCACTCTCTCCCACAATCACTCACTCCCACTTTCTTTCTCCCACACTTCCTCACTCTCGCTCTCTCTCTCCCACACTCACTCACTCTCTCTCTCCCACACTCACTCCCTCTCTCTCTCTCTCTCCCACACTCTCTCTCTCTCTCCCACACTCACTCATTCTCACACTCTCTCCCACAGTCACTCACTCTCTCTCTCCTCCACTCACTCACTCTCTCACTCCCATACTCACTCACTCTCTTTCCCATACTCACTCAATCTCTGTCTCTCTCCCACGTTCACTCACTTTCTTTCTGTCTCTCTCCCACAGTCACTCACTCTCTCTGTCTCTCTCCAACACTCACTCACTCTCACTCTCACTCTCTCCCACACTCACTCACTCAATCTCTCTCTCTCGCTCTCCCACACTCACTCACTCTCTCTCTCTCCCACACTCGCTCAATCTCACTCACTCTCTCCCACACTCATTCACTCTCTCTCTTCCACACTCACTCACTCTCTCTCCCACACTCATTCACTCTCTCTCCCAAACTCACTCACTCTCTCCCTCCCACATTCACTCACTCTCTCTCTCCCACACTCAATCAATCTCTCCCACACTCACTCAATATCACTCTCTCTCCCACACTCACTCACTCACTCCCAATGGCTCTCTCCCATACTCACTCACTCTCTCCCCCACACTCACTCACTCTCTCTCTCCCACACTCACTCACTCTCACTCTCTCTCTCCCACACTCAATCACTCTCTCTCTCTCGCTCTCTCCCACACTCACTTATTCTCTCTCTCTCTCCCACACTCACACTCTCTCTCCCACACTAAATCACTCTCACTCTCCCTCTCCCACATTCATTCATTCTCTCTCTCCCACACTCACTCACTCTCTCTCTCCCACACTCACTCACTCTCTCTCTCCCACACTCACTCTCTCTCACTCTCCCACACTCACTCACTCTCCCTCTCTCTCACCCACCCTCACTCACTCTCTCTCTCTCTCTCCCAGAATCACTCACACTCTCTGTCTCCTCAATCACTCTCTCTCTCTCTCCAACACTCAATCACTCTCACTCTCTCCCACACTCACTCACTCTCTCTCTCAAGCTCACTCACTCTCTCTCTCCCACACACACTCACTCTCTCTCTCCCACACTCAATCACTCTCTTCCCACATTCACTCACTATCATGCACTCTCTCCCACATTCACTCACTCACTACCACTCTCTCTCCCATACTCACTCACTCTCTATCCCACTCTCACTCAGTCTCTCTCTTCCACGCTCACTCACTCCCACTGTCTCTCTCCCACACTCACTCAATCTCTCTCTCTTGCTCTCTCAAACACTCACTCATTTGCTCTCTCTCCCAAACTCATTCACTCACTCTCTCTCTTTCTGCCACACTCACTCACTGTCTCTCTCTCTCTCTCCCACACTCACTCACACTCTCTCACCCACACTCACTCACTCTCTCTCTCTCTCCCACACTCACTCACTCACTCTCTCTCTTTCTCTCCCACAATCACACACTCTCTCTCTCTCTCCCACACTCACCCATTCTCTCTCTCCCACACTCAGTCACTCTCTCTCTCTCACACTCACTCTCACTCTCTCTTTCCCACCACTCACTCACTCTCTCTCTCACTCTCTCCCACACTCACTCACTCACTCTCTCTCTCTCCCACACTCACTCACTCTCTCTCTCTCACTCACGTACTCACTCTCTCTCTCTCCCACACTCGCTCAATTTCACTCTCTCTCTCCCACACTCACACACTCTGTCTCTCTCTATCTCCCACACACACACTCTCTCTCTCCCACATTCACGCACTCTCTCTCTCTCTCTCTCTATCTCTCTCTCCCACACTCACTCACTCTCTCTCTCTCCCACACTCACTCACTCTCCCTCTCTCACTCACTTTCTCTCTGTCTCTCTCCCAGAGTCAATCACTCTCTCTGTCTCTCTCCAACACTCACTCACTCTCACTCTCACTCTCTCCCACGCTCACTCACTCAAACTCTCTCTCTCGCTCTCCCACACTCACTCACTCTCTCTCTCTCCCACACTCGCTCAATTTCACTCTCTCTCTCCCACACTCCCTCATTCTCTCTCTCCCACACTCACACACTCCCTCTCCCACACTCACTCACTCTCTCTCTCTGGCACACTCACTCTCACCCTCTCTCTCCCACACTCAATCACTCTCTCTCTCCCACACTCACTCATGCTCTTTCCCAAGCTCACTCACTCTCTCTCTCCCACAAACACTCACTCTCTCACTCCCACACTCAATCACTCTCTTCCCACATTCACTCACTATCACGCACTCTCTCCCACATTCACTCACTCACTACCACTCTCTCTCCCATACTCACTCACTCTCTATCCCACTCTCACTCAGTCTCTCTCTCCCAGGCTCACTCACTCCCACTGTCTCTCTCCCACACTCACTCAATCTCTCTCTCTTGCTCTCTCGCACACTCACTCATTCGCTCTCTCTCCCAAACTCACTCACTCACTCACTGTCTCTCTCTCTCCCACACTCACTCACACTCTCTCCCCCACACTCAATGACTCTCTATCTCTCTCCCACACTCACTCACTCTCTCTCTCCCACACTCACTCACTCTCACTCTCCCACACCCACTCACTCTCTCCCACAATCACTCACTCCCACTTTCTCTCTCCCACACTCACTCACTCTCTCTCTCTCTATCCCACACTCACTCACACACTCTCTATATCTCTCCCACACTCACTCACTCTCACTCTCTCTTGACCACACTCACTCAATCTCTCTCTCTCTCTCCCATACTCACTCACTCTCTCTCTCCCAAACTCGCTCACTCTCACTCTCTCTCTCCCACACTCACTGACACTCTCTCTCCCACACTCACTAAGACTGTCCCACACTCAATCACTCTCTCTGTCTTTCTCCATCTCCCTGATACTCTGTCTCTGTCTCTCTCTCTCTCCCACATTCATTCACTCTCTGTCTGTCTCTCTCCCACACTCACTCACTCTCACTTCCCCTCCCACACTCACTCAGTCTGTCCCACACACAGTCATTCTCTCTCTCTCCCACACGCACTCACTGTCACTCTCTCTCTCCCACACTCAATCACTCTCTCTTTTCCCACACTCACTCACTCTCTCTATCCCATACTCTCTCTCCCAAACTCACTCACCATTTGTCTCCCACACTCACGCACACTCTCTCTCCCACACTCAATCACTGTCTCTCTCCCACTCCCTCTCACTCACTCCCACTCTCTCTCTCCCACACTCACTCTCACTCTCTCCCACACTCACTCATTCTCTCTCTCCCACCCTCACTCTCTCTCTCTCCCACACTCATTCTCTCACTCTCTCTCTCCCACACCCACTCTCTCTCTCTCGCTCTCTCCCACACTCACTAAATCTCTCTCTCTCGCTCTCTCTCGCACACACACTCACTTACTATCTCTCAGTCTCTCCCGCACTCACACTATCTCTCTCTCTCTCCAACACTCACTCACTCTTTCTCTCTCTCTCCCACACTCACTTGTTCGCTCTCTCCCACACCCATTCGCTCGCTCTCTCTCTCCCACACTCAGAATCTCTCTCTCTCTCTTTCACCCACATTCACAATCTATCTCTCTCTCTCTCTCTCTCCCTCACTCACTCACTCTCTCTCTCTCTGCCACACTCACTCACTCTGTCTCTCTCTCCCACACTCACCCATTCTCTCTCTCCCACACTCACTCACTCTCTCTCTCTCTCACACTCACTCTCCCTCTCTCTCTCTTCCACACTCACTCTCTCTCTCTCCCACACTCACTCACTCTCTCCCACACTCACTCACTCTCTCTCACATACTCAATCACTCTCTCTCTCTCCCACACTCACTCACACTCTCTCTCTCTTCCACACTCACTAACTCTCTCAATCTCTCTCCCACAGACACTCACTCTCTCTCACTCTCTGACCCAACCTCACACACTAACTCTCTCTCTCTACCCACAAAAACTCACTCTCTCTCTCCCACCCACACTCACTCTATCTCTCCCACACTCACTCACTCTCACTCTCTCTCTCCCACACTCACTCACTCTCTCTCTCTCCCACACTCACTCACTCTCCCTCTCTGTCCCACACTCACTCCCTCTCTCTCTCGCTCTCCCACACTCTCTCTCTCTCTCCCACACTCACTCATTCTCACACTCTCTCCCACAGTCACTCACTCTCTCTGTCCTACACTCACTCACTCTCTCCCATACTCACTCACTCTCTCTCTCCTATACTCACACACTCCCACTCTCTCTCCCACACTCACTGACTCACTCTCTCTCTCTCTCTCCCACACTCACTCAATCCTTCTCTCTCTCTCTCTCTCCCACACTCACTCACACTCTATCTCTCTCTCTCCCATACTTAATCACTCTCTCTCTCTCTCTCCCACACTCACTATATCCTTCTCTCTCTCTCTCACTCCAACACTCACTCACTCTCTATCTCTCTCGCTCCCATACTCACTCGCTCTCTATCTCTCTCTCCCACACTCACTCACTCTCTCTCTTTCCACACTCACTCACTCTCTCTCTCTCCCACACTCACTCCCTCTCTCTCTCTCTCCCACACTCACTCATTCTCACACTCTCTCCCACAGTCACTCACTGTCTCTCTCCTACACTCACTCACTCTCTCTCTCGCATACACACTCACTCTCTCCTATACTCACACGCCCAAATTCTCTCTGCCACACTCACTCCCTCTCTCTCTCTCCCAGACTCACTCAATCCTTCTCTCTCTCTCTCTCTCCCACACTCACTCACTCTCTATCTCTCTCTCTACCATACTCACTCTCTCTCTCTCTCCCACATTCACTCACACTCTATCTCTCTCTCTCCCATACTCAATCACTCTCTCTCTCTCCCACACTCACTCAATCCTTCTCTCTCTCTCTGTCTCCCACACTCACTCTCTCTCTCTCTCGCTCCCATACTCACTCGCTCTCTATCTATCTCTCCCACACTCACTCACTCTCTCTCTATCCCACACTCACTCACACACTCTCTATATCTCTCCCACACTCACTCACTCTCACTCTCTCTTGACCACACTCACTCAATCTCTCTCTCTCTCTCCCATACTCACTCACTCTCTCTCTCCCAAACTCGCTCACTCTCACTCTCTCTCTCCCACACTCACTGACACTCTCTCTCCCACACTCACTAAGACTGTCCACACTCAATCACTCTCTCTGTCTCTCTCCATCTCCCTGACACTCTGTCTCTCTCTCTCTCTCTCTCTCTTCCACACTCACTAACTCTCTCAATCTCTCTCCCACAGACACTCACTCTCTCTCAGTCTCTGACCCAACCTCACACACTCACTCTCTCTCTCTACCCACAAAAACTCACTCTCTCTCTCCCACCCACACTCACTCTATCTCTCCCACACTCACTCGCTCTCACTCTCTCCCACACTCACTCTCTCTCTCTCTTTCGCTCTCTCCCACACTCAGTCTCTCTCTCTCTCTCGCACACACACTCACTCACTCTCTCTCACTCTATCCCACACTCTCTCTCTCTCTCTCGCACACTCACTCACTCTCCCACACTCACTCTCTCTCTCTCTCTTGCTCTCTCGCACACTCAGTCTCTCTCTCTCTCTCTCGCACACACACTCAATCACTCTCTCTCACACTATCCCACACACTCTCTCTCTCTCTCTCCCACACTCACTCACTCACTCTCTCTCTCCCACCCACACTCACTCGCTCGCTTTCTCACCAAAACTCACTCGCTCGCGCTCTCTCTCTCCCACTCTCACTCTCTCTCTCTCTCCCTCCCACTCTCACACTCTCTCTCTCTCTCTCCCAAACTCACTCACTCTCTCTCTCTCTCCCACAATCACTCACTCTCTCTCTCTCTCCTCAATCACTCACTCTCTCTCTTTCCCACACTCAATCACTCTCACTTTCTCCCACACTCACTCACTCTCACTCTCTCTCCCACACTCACTCACTCTCTCTCTCCCACACACACTCACTCTCTCTCTCCCACACCCACTCACTCTCTCACACAATCACTCACTCCCACTTTCTCTCTCCCACACTTACTCACTCTCACTCTCTCTCTCCCACACTCACTCACTCACTCCCTCCCTCTCTCTCTCACACTCATGCTCTCTGTCTGATTTCTCTCTCTCTCCCACACTCACTCACTATCTCTCTCTCTCTCTCTCCCACACTCACTCACTCTCTCTCTCTCTCTATCTCTCACACACACTCTGTCTCACTCTCTCTCTCTCCCACACTCACTCACGCTCTCTCTCCCACATTTGCTCACTGTCTCTCTGTCTCCCTCCCAGACTCACTCACTCACTCTCTCACTCTCACCCACTCTCTCCCACACTCAATCAATCTCTCTCTCCCACACCCGCTCACTCTCTCCCACAGTCACTCACTCTCCCTCCCTCTACCACCCTCACTCACTCTCTCTCTCTCCCACAATCACTCACACTGTCTGTCTCCTCAATCACTCATTCTCTCTCTCTCCAACACTCAATCACTCTCACTCTCTCCCACACACACTCACTCTCTCTCCCAAGCTCACTCACTCTCTCTCTCCCACACACACTCACTCTCTCTCTCCCACACTCAATCACTCTCTTCCCACATTCACTCACTATCACGCACTCTCTCCCACATTCACTCACTCACTACCACTCTCTCTCCCATACTCACTCACTCTCTATCCCACTCTCACTCAGTCTCTCTCTCCCACGCTCACTCACTCCCACTGTCTCTCTCCCACACTCACTCAATCTCTCTCTCTTGCTCTCTCGAGCACTCACTCATTCGCTCTCTCTCCCAAACTCACTCACTCACTCTCTCTCTCTCTGCCACACTCACTCACTCACTCTCTCTCTCTCACTCCCACACTCACTCACACTCTCTCCCCCACACTCACTCACTCTCTCTCTCTCTCCCACACTCACTCACTCTCTCTCTCTCTCCCACAATCACACACTCTCTCTCTCTCTCCCACACTCACTCACTCTCTCTCTCCCACACACACTCACACTCTCTCTCCCACACCCGCTCACTCTCTCCCACAATCACTCACTCCCACTTTCTTTCTCCCACACTTCCTCACTCTCGCTCTCTCTCTCCCACACTCACTCACTCTCTCTCTCCCACACTCACTCCCTCTCTCTCTCTCTCTCCCACACTCTCTCTCTCTCTCCCACACTCACTCATTCTCACACTCTCTCCCACAGTCACTCACTCTCTCTCTCCTCCACTCACTCACTCTCTCACTCCCATACTCACTCACTCTCTTTCCCATACTCACTCAATCTCTGTCTCTCTCCCACGTTCACTCACTTTCTTTCTGTCTCTCTCCCACAGTCACTCACTCTCTCTGTCTCTCTCCAAC
>JANJGN010002573.1:60000-62500 GCA_026770705.1 Isurus oxyrinchus
TCTCACACACACACTCGCTCACACACACACACACACACTCTCACTCTCACATACACAAGCACACACTATCACACACACACACACTAACACATACACACACACTCTCACACATACACTCTCACACACACTCCCATACACTCTCACACTCACACACACTCTCACATACCCACACTCACACACACACACTCTCAAACATACACACAGACCCACACTCATACACCCATTTCCTCACACTCACACAGTCACACACACACACACACACACGCACACTCTCACACATACTCACAGACACACACACAACCACACACACACTCTTACACTCTCGCACATACACACACTCTCACACACAGTCACACACACACTCTCTCGTACACACACACACTCTCTCACACAGTCTCACGCACACACTCTCACACACACATACACACTCTCACACACACACTCACACACACACTCACACAAACACGAAATCACACTCACACACACTCGCACACACGCTCACATACACAGCAAACACGATCACACACACACACTCTCACACACTCGCTCATACACACACACACTCATGCACACATGCATTCACACACAAGCACACACACTCACACACACACTCACACTCTCACACACTCTCATATACACACTCTCTCTCTCACAGACACACACACACACTCACATGCACACACACTCACAGACACAGGCACACACTATCACACACGCAATCTCTCACACACACTCTCATACACATACACTCTCACACACACACACACACTCATGCACACATGCACAGTCACACACACACACACTCATGCACACATGGCACATTCACACACACACTCTCACACATAAACACTCTCTCACACACACCTCACACACACACTCACACACCACACACACTCTCACACTCACACAGACACACTGACACACACTCATGCACACTTATTCTCACACTCACACAGTCACACACACACTCACACACACTCGCAAACACATTCACTCACATACACACATACACACAACCACACACACACTCTTACACTCTCTCACATACACACACTCTCACACACAGTCACACACACACTCTCTCTCACACACACACTCTCTCTCACACACACACACTCTCTCACACAGTCTCACGCACACACTCGCATTCACACACACACTTCTCACACACTCTCGCACACACACACACAAACACACTGCTCACATACACACACACACACACTCACACACACTCTCACACACTCGCATACACACACACTCGCTCTCACACACACATCTCACACACTCTCACATACACAGGCACACACTATCACACATACACACACACACACACACACACACACATACACACACACTCTCTCACATACACACACACTCTCACATACATTCTTACACACACTGTCACGGACACACACACATTCACACACACACACACTCTCTGACACACACACACACACACTCTCACATACGCACACACACACTCACACACACTGTCACACACGCTCATACACACACACTCTCTCTCACACACACATCTCACACACTCTCACATACACAGGCACGCACTATCACACATACACACACAAACACACACACACACACTCTCTCTCACATACACACACACTCTCACACACACTCATACACACACACTCACGGACACACGCACATTCACACACACTCACACACACACACACACACACAATCACACACACACTCTCACACACACACTCTCTCACACAGACACTATCTCTCACACACACACACTCGCTCACAGACACACGCTCACACATGCGCACTCACACTCTCACACACTCTCATACACACATACTCTCTCACACACACGCTCACACACTCTCACATACACAGGCACACACTCACACACACACACACTCTCACACATACACACACACACACACACACTCTCTCGCTCACACACACACACACCTCTCACACACACACTCTCATACACACACACTCATGGACACATGCACATTCACACTCACTCACACACACACTCACACACACACTCACACACACTCTCACACATTCACACACACACACTCTCTCATACACTCTCACACACACACACACACTCACTCATGCCACACACACATTCAGACACACACACACACACACATACACACACTCTCTCTCTCACACACACACACACACACTCACACACACACACACACACACTCTCACACACATACACACGCTCTCACACACACACTCACACGCATACACACACTCTCATCACACATACACTCACACACACACACACAAACACACACACACTATCACACACATACTCTCACACATACACACACACTCTCACATATTCACACACAAACACACTCTCATCATATACACACACACGCTCACACACTCACTCACACACACACACACACTTTCAGACACACACACACACTCACACACACACACACACACACACACACCACACCACACACACTCTCACACATCACACACACACAAACACACT
>JANJGN010002574.1:0-50000 GCA_026770705.1 Isurus oxyrinchus
GCACTCCCTCAGTACTGACCCTCTGACAGTGTGGTGCTCCTCACAAGCACTGGGGGTGTCGGTCTGGATCATGGGCTTGACTCTCTGTGGTGAGGAATTGAGCCCACACAGAGATACAGCAGCACACTTCCGCCATGTCACACCTCTCTCCAGCAGATCCCAGTAGAAAAATTCCCCAATCCAAGCTCTGACCAGCAGTTTCCCAGTAGAACAATCCCAACAGTCACAGCTCTCTCCAACAGATCCCAATAGAACAATTCCCCTAGTCCCTGCTCTCTCCAACAGATCCCAGTACAACAATTGCCTCACTCCCAGCTCCTCTCCAACAGATCCCAGTACAACAATTGCCTCACTCCCAGCTCTCTCCAACAGATCCCAGTAGAACAATTCCCCCATTCCCAGCTCTCTCCAGCAGTATCCCAGTAGAACAATTCCCCCATTCCCAGCTCTTTCCAGCCGTTTCCCTGTAAAACAATTCCCCCATTCCCAGCTCTCTCCAGCAGTTTCCCTGTACAACAATCCCCCATTCCCAGCTCTCTCCAACAGATCCCAGTACAACAATCCCCCCAGTCCCACCTCTCTCCAACAGATCCCAGTACAACAATTCCCCCATTCCCAGGTCTCTCCAACAGATCCCAGTACAACAATTGCCTCACTCCCAGCTCTCTTCAACAGATCCCAGTACAATTCCCCCATTCCCAGCTTTCTCCAGCAGTGTCCCAGTAGAACAATTCCCCCAGTCCCTGCTCTCTCCAACAGATCCCAGTACAACAATTGCCTCACTCCCAGCTCTCTCCAACAGATCCCAGTACAACAATCCCCCCAGTCCCACCTCTCTCCAACAGATCCCAGTACAACAATTCCCCCATTCCCAGGTCTCTCCAACAGATCCCAGTACAACAATTGCCTCACTCCCAGCTCTCTTCAACAGATCCCAGTACAATTCCCCCATTCCCAGCTTTCTCCAGCAGTGTCCCAGTAGAACAATTCCCCCAGTCCCTGCTCTCTCCAACAGATCCCAGTACAACAATTGCCTCACTCCCAGCTCTCTCCAACAGATCCCAGTACAACAATCCCCCCAGTCCCACCTCTCTCCAACAGATCCCAGTACAACAATTCCCCATTCCCAGGTCTCTCCAACAGATCCCAGTACAACAATTGCCTCACTCCCAGCTCTCTTCAACAGATCCCAGTACAACAATTGCCTCACTCCCAGCTCTCTCCAACAGATCCCAGTACAATCCCCCCAGTCCCAGCTCTCTCCAGCATTGTCCCAGTAGAACAAATCCCCACTGACTCTGATGCCTGCAGCCAAGGCCCTGTCATATCCTCTCAGTTTGGAAGGCAGGCTCTTGGGCTGATAGTCTTCCTGAAGCCTGCCCTGGGCCTTTGCTTTAGGCTTGGGGGGTGGGGGGGTGGTGGGGGGTGGGGGGGTGGTGGGGGGGGTGGGTTAGCAGTCCCAAGGAAACTGCGGGAGTGTGTTCCAGCCTTCGTCCCTGCTCTCTGAGGGACTTGCAGTTCACTCAGGGGCCAGGCTGAGGATGGATGCTGCAGGAGGCCCTGTGTGTGTCAGCACAAAAACTTGGGGCCTCCATGTCCTGTCTTGCGATGGTATCTGTCCCATCATCCTGCTCGCTACCCCTCTCCCCGAGAGGTCAGGCCTTTTTCAACAGAAAATTCCTCAGGTCTGGCAGGGAGTGATATCTAGAGAACTCTGTGCAGACAACTTCCTGCCTGAGCTGCTAGCCAAAACCAACAGGCTGTGCGCGCGGCAGAATAAACAGGCCCCAATTCAGGGGCTCCCTTCAGGGCCTAGGGACAGGGGTATGGGGTGGGGGGGGGGGGGGGGGGCTGGTGGGGATACAGGATGGCGAGGTTGGGAGGAGAGGGCAGTGAGAGGGAAGAGAGGTGTGGGGAGTGGGGGGAAGGAGGGAGGTGGAGGTGATAGAGGGAGGGTACGAGAGGGGATGGCAAGAGGGTGTGGATGGGGGAGGAGTGGGGAGGAGGGGACGGGGCAGAAGAGGCTTGACGGAGAAAGAGAAACGAGGGGAGGGGGGCATTGCAGGAAAAGGGGCAGGAGAATGGAGGTGGGTCCCTGCTGGAGAGAGCTGGGGCTGAGGGGATTGTTCTACTGGGACCACTGCTGGAGCGAGCTGGGGCTGGGAAAACAGATGTACTGGGAAACTGCTGGAGGTGAAGAGGGTGAGGAGAAGGAGGAAGAAGCGGACAGAGGAGTGGGGGAGAGAGGGGGAGGAGAATGGGGGAGAGAGGGGGAGGGGAATGGGGGAGAGAGGGGGAGGGGAATGGGGGAGAGTGGGGGGAGGGGAATGGGGGAGGAGAATGGGGGATAGAGGGGGAGGGGAATGGGGGAGAGAGGGGGAGGGGAATGGGGAGAGAGGGGGAGGGGAATGGGGGAGAGAGGGGGAGGGGAATGGGGAGAGAGGGGGAGGGGAATGGGGAGAGAGGGGGAGGGGAATGTGGTTGTGACTTTCTCCCTCATTCCAATCTGCAAGCTGGGTTTCTGACACTGGGAGCCGGACTCTGACACTGGGAGCCGGACTCTGACACTGGGAGCCGGACTCTGACACTGGATCTGGACTCTGACACTGGGAGCCGGACTCTGACACTGGATCTGGACTCTGACACTGGAGCCGGACTCTGACACTGGGAGATAAAGTCTGGCACTGGGAGCCGGACTCTGGCACTGGGAAATAGAGTCTGGCACTGGGAGCCGGACTCTGGCACTGGGAGCTGGACTCCGGCACTGGGAGATAGAGTCTGGCACTGGGAGCTGGACTCTGACACTGGGAGATACTCTAACACTGGGAGATAGAGTCTGGCACTGGGAGCTGGACTCTGGCACTGGGAGCCGGACTCTGACACTGGGAGATACTCTAACACTGGGAGATAGAGTCTGACACTGGGAGCTGTCTCAGTGTTGCCTGTAACAATTGATGATTCTTGAGGTCTCAGATTAGAATGGGCGATGCTGTCACCTAAAGGTGTGGTCCACAGTGTGCAACTGCGGCTAGGATGTTAAATCCAAACAATCCCATCCCTGTAGCTGTTGACTGCCCTGTACAGACTGGTGCAGACAGCAGCCCAGAGGCAAACCTCTTCTGCTGCCGCTCGATAGCAAACTTACTCTGTGGCAAACGACACTCAGTGCAACTCAGTGGGCTGCACTCTCACCGCTAAGTCCGAATGTCACAGCTTTGAGGACTCCCCACCCGAGACATTTGAGCTCCATAATTCAGGCTGACCCTCCCAGCACTAGAGCTGAGGGAGCGCCGCACTATCGGAGGGTCAGTACTGTGTGAGCGCCGCACTGTCGGAGGGTCAGTACTGAGGGAGTGCTGCACTGTCGGAGGGTCACTACTGAGGGAGCGCCGCACTGTTGGAGGATCAGTACTGAGGGAGTGCTGCACTGTCAGAGGGGTCAGTACTGAGGGAGTGCCGCACTGTCGGAGAGTCAGTACTGAGGGAGCGCCGCACTGTCGGAGGGTCAGTACTGAGGGAGCGCTGCACTGTTGGAGGGTCAGTACTGAGGGAGCGCCGCACTGTCGGGGAGGGTCAGTGCTGAGGGAGCGCCGCACTGTCGGAGGGTCAGTACTGAGGGAGCGATGCACTGTCGGAGGGTCAGTACTGAGGGAGCGCCGCACTGTCGGAGGGTCAGTACTGAGGGGAGTGCCGCACTGTCGGAGGGTCAGTACTGAGGGAGAGCCGCACTGTCGGAGGGTCAGTACTGAGGGAGCGCCGCACTGTCGGAGGGTCAGTACTGAGGGAGAGCTGCACTGTCGGAGGGTCAGTACTGAGGGAGTGCCGCACTGTCGGGGAGGGGTCAGTGCTGAGGGAGCGCCGCACTGTCGGAGGGTCAGTACTGAGGGAGTGCCGCACTGTCGGAGGGTCAGTACTGAGGGAGAGCTGCACTGTCGGAGGGTCAGTACTGAGGGAGCGCCGCACTGTCGGAGGGTCAGTACTGAGGGAGCGATGCACTGTTGGAGGGTCAGTACTGAGGGAGCGCCGCACTGTCGGAGGGTCAGTACTGAGGGAGTGCCGCACTGTCGGAGGGTCAGTACTGAGGAGAGCCGCACTGTCGGAGGGTCAGTGCTGAGTGAGCGCCGCATTGTCGGAGGGTCAGTACTGAGGGAGTGCCGCACTGTCGGAGGGTCAGTGCTGAGGGAGTGCCGCACTGTCAGAGGGTCAGTACTGAGGGAGAGCCGCACTGTCGGAGGGTCAGTGCTGAGTGAGCGCCGCACTGTCGGAGGGTCAGTACTGAGGGAGTGCCGCACTGTCGGAGGGTCAGTACCTGAGGGAGTGCCGCACTGTCAGAGGTGCAGTATTTCAGGATGAAACGTGAAACCGAGACCCCGTCTGCCCTCTTGCGTGGATGTAAAAGATCCCACTGGCCGCTATTGGAAGAAGAGCAGCAGGTAGGGAGGGTGGGGAGGAGTGTGGGGCTGGGAGGTGGGTGGAATTTTCCCCGTTTTCCTGGGGCTGGATAGATATACCTCAGCCCATGTCGGAAACATGTACAGAAAGAGGCTGCCACCAATAGGCAACAATGTGAACAACAGTAGTCTACGGGCTGACAAATTCCACTCGCATACATCCTCTCTGTGAACCCCTCCAGCCCTGACGTAAGTCCCCAGACAGCGCAAAGCGGGTGGAGGCTACATCCAGACAGGAACTGAGTTTATAAACTGACTAAGGCAGCTGATCTCGGGGCTTTCCAAACAGTGTAGGCCGAAAGGAGGAGACAGCATATCTGCTCCGTCACGAAAAGAACCGGTAAAACTGTACAGTGCATCAAAGTAACACTCTGATATACCCCACACCCTTCACTGTAACGGTCTGATATATCCCACACCCCTCACTGTAACACCTGATATACCCCACACACCTCACTGTAACAAAATGATATACCCCACACCCCTCACTGTAACGCTCTGATATATCCCACACTCCTCACTGTAACAATCTGATATAACCCACACCCCTCACTGTAACAAAATGATATACCCCACACACCTCACTGTAACAAAATGATATACCCCACACCCCTCACTGTAACGCTCTGATATATCCCACACTCCTCACTGTAACAAAATGATATACCCCACACCCCTCACAGTAACACTCTGATATATCCCACACCCCTCACTGTAACAAACTGATATACCCCACACCCCTCACTGTAACACTCTGATATATCCCACACACCTCACTGTAACACTCTTTAATAACCAAACCCCTCATTGTAACACTCTGATATAACCCGCACTCCTCAATGTAACAGTCTGATATACCCCACACCCCTCATTGTAACACTCTGATATACCCAACACCTCTGACTGTAACACTCTGATATACCCCACGCCCCTCACTGTAACACTCTAGTATATCCCGCACCCCTCACTGTAACACTCTGATATAAGCCGCACCCCTCACTGAAACACTCTGATATATTCCACACTCCTCACTGTAACAGTCTGATATACCCAAAACCGTTCACTGCAACACGGTGATATATCCCACATCCCTAACTGTAACACGCTGAAATATCCCACACCCCTCACTGTAACACTCTGATATACCCCACACCCCTCACTGTAACACACTGATATACCCCGAAAACTTACTGTAATACTCTGATATATCACACAACCCTCAATTTAACACTCTAATATAACACACACCACCTCACTGTAACACTCTGATATATCCCTCATCCCTCATTGTAACAGGTTGATATACCCCACACCCCTCACTGCAACACTCTGATATACCCCACACCCCTCACTGTAACACTCTGATATACCCCAAACCCCTCACTGTAACACTCTGATATTCCCCACCACCCTTACTGTAAGACACCGATATAGCCAGAACCCTCAATGCAACACTCTGATATATCCCAAACCCCTCACTGTAACACTCTGATATACCCCACACCCCCGCATTGTAACACTCTGATATACCACACACAACACTGTAACACTCTGATATACCACACACACTTCACTGTAACACACTGATATATCCCACACCCCTCATTGTATCACACTGATATACCCACACCCCCCACTGTAACACTCTGATATACCCCACACCTTTCACTGTAACACACTGATATACCCCACACCCCTCACTGTAACACACTGATATACCCCACAAACCTCACTGTAACACTCAGATATATCACACACCGCTCAATTTAACACTCTGATATACCCCACACCCCCTCACTGTAACACTCTGATATATCCCACACCCCTCACTGTAACACTCTGATATATCCCACACCCCTCACTGTAACACTCAGATATGTCCCACACCCCTCATTGTAACACTCTGATATATGCCACACCACTCACTGTAACACTCTGATATACCCCACACCCCTCACTGTAACAATCTGATATATCCCACACCCCTCACTGTAACACTCTGATATACCCCACACCCCTCACTGTAACACTCTGATATACCCAACACCCCGCAGTGTAACACTCTGATATACCCCACACCCCTCACTGTTACATTCTGATATACCCCACACCCCTCACTGTAACACTTTGATATACCCCACACCCCTCACTATAAGAATCTGATATACACCACACCCCTCAATGTAACACTCTGATATACCACCACACCTCTCACTGTAATGCAATGATATATCCCACACACCTCACTGTAACACTCAGATATATCCCACACCCCTCACTGTAATAGTCTGATATACCCCACACCCCTCAATGTAACTCTCTGATATACCCCACACCGCTCACTGAAACACTCTGATATATCCCATACCCCTCACTGTAACACACTGATATACCCCACAAACCTCACTGTAACACTCAGATATATCACACAACGCTCAATTTAACACTCTGATATACCCCACACCCCTCACTGTAACACTCTGATATACCCCACACCCCTCACTGTAACACTCAGATATATCCCACACCAATCACTGTAACACTCTGAGAAACCCCATGCCCCTCAATGTAACATTCTGATATATCCCACACACCTCACTGTAACACTCTGATATACCCCACACCCATCACTGTAACAATCTGATATATCCCACACCCCTCACTGTAACACTCTGATATACCCCACACCCCTCACTGTAACACTCTGATATACCCAACACCCCGCAGTGTAACACTCTGATATACCCCACACACCTCACTGTTACATTCTGATATACCCCACACCCCTCACTGTAACACTTTGATATACCCCACACCCCTCACTATAAGAATCTGATATACACCACACCCCTCAATGTAACACTCTGATATACCACCACACCTCTCACTGTAACGCAATGATATATCCCACACATTTCACTGTAACACTCAGATATATCCCACACCCCTCACTGTAATACTCTGATATACCCCACACCGCTCACTGAAACACTCTGATATATCCCATACCCCTCACTGTAACAGTCTTTAATATGCCAAACCCTTCGTTGTAACACTCTGATATATCCCACACCCTTCACTGTAACAATCTGACATACCCCACACCCCTCACAGTAACACTCTGATATTCCCCACCCCCTTACTCTAACACACCGATATACCCAGAACCCTCAATGTAACACTCTGATATATCCCACACGCATCACTGTAAGGCTTTGATATACCCCACACCCCTCACTGCAACACTCTGATATACCCAACATGCTTTTCAGTAACACTCTGATATAACCCACTCCACGTACTGTAACACTCTGATATATCCCACACCCCTCACTGCAAACTCTAATATAACCCACACACCTCACTGTAACATCCTGATATACCCCACGCCCCTCACTGTAACAGTCTGGTATATCCCGCAACCCTCACTGTAACAGTCTGATATATCCCACACCCCTCACTGTAACACTCTGATATAAGGCACACCCCTCACTGTAACACTCTGATATATTCCACACCCCTCACTGTAACGCTCTGATATACCCAAGACCCTTCACTGTAAGACGGTGAATTATCCTACGCCCCTTACTGTAACACGCTGAAATATGCCACACCCATTACTGTAACTCTCTGATATACCCCACACCCCTCATTGAAACACGCTGATATATACCACACCCCTCACTGTAACACACTGATGTACCCCAGAAACCTCACTGTAACACTCTGATATATCACGCACCCCTCAATTTAACACTCTAATATAACACACACACCCTCACTGTAACACTCTGATATACCCCACACCGCTCTCTGTAACACATTGATATACCACAAACCCCTCACTGTGTCACTCTGATATATCCCACACCCCTCTCTGTAACACACTGATATACCACAAACCCCTCACTGTAACACTCTGAGATATCCCACAAACCTCACTGTAACAATCTGATATATAACACACCCCTCAATTTAACACTCTGATATGCCCCATACCCCTCACTGTAACACTCTGATACACTCCACACACCTCACTGTAACATCCTGATATACCCCACACCCCTCACTGTAACACCCTGATATACCCCACACCCCTCATTGTAACACACTGATATATCCCACACTCCTCACTGTAACACACTGATATACCCCAGAAAACTCACTGTAACACTATTACACAACCCTCAATTTAACACTCTAATATAACACACACACCGCACTGTAACAGGTTGATATACCCCACACCCCTCACTGCAACACTCTGATATACCCAACACCCCTCACTGTAACACTCTGATATACCCCACACCACTCACTGTAACACTCTGATATACCCCACACCCCTCACTGTAACACTCTGATATTCCCCACACCCCTCATTGTAACACTGATATACCCCACACCCCTCACTGTAAAAATCTGATATACCCCACACCCCTCATTGTAACACTGATATACCCCACACCCCTCACTGTAACACTGATATACCCCACACCCCTCACTGTAACACTCTGATATACCCCACACCCCTCATTGTAACACTGATATACCCCATACCCATCACTGTAACACTCTGACATACCCAACACCCCGCACTGTAACATTCTGATATACCCCACACCCCTCACTGTAACACTCTGATATATCCCACAACCCTCACTGTAACACTCTGATATACCCCACACCCCTCACAGTAACACTCTGATATACCCCACACCCCTCACTGTAACACTCTGATATATCCCACACCCCTCACTGTAACACTCTGATATACCCCACACACCTCACTGTAACACTCTGATATACCCCACACCCCTCACTGTAACACACTGATATACCCCACACACCTCACTGTAACAATCTGATACACACCACACCCCTCACTGTAACAGAATGATATACCCCACACCCCTCACTGTAACACTCAGATATACTCCACACACCTCACTGTAACACTCTGATATACCCCACATCCCTCAATGTAACACTCTGGTATACCCCACACCCCTCACTGTAACACTCTGATATACCCCACACCCCTCACTGTAACACTCTGATATATCCCACACCCCTCACTGTAACACTCTGATATACCCCACACCCCTCACAGTAACACTCTGATATACCCCACACCCCTCACTGTAACACTCTGATATATCCCACACCCCTCACTGTAACACTCTGATATACCCCACACACCTCACTGTAACACTCTGATATACCCCACACCCCTCACTGTAACACACTGATATACCCCACAAACCTCACTGTAACACTCAGATATATCACACACCGCTCAATTTAACACTCTGATATACCCCACACCCCTCACTGTAACACTCTGATATATCCCACACCCCTCACTGTAACACTCTGATATATCCCACACCCCTCACTGTAACACTCAGATATGTCCCACACCCCTCACTGTAACACTCTGATATATGCCACACCACTCACTGTAACACTCTGATATACCCCACACCCCTCACTGTAACAATCTGATATATCCCACACCCCTCACTGTAACACTCTGATATACCCCACACCCCTCACTGTAACACTCTGATATACCCAACACCCCGCAGTGTAACACTCTGATATACCCCACACCCCTCACTGTTACATTCTGATATACCCCACACCCCTCACTGTAACACTTTGATATACCCCACACCCCTCACTATAAGAATCTGATATACACCACACCCCTCAATGTAACACTCTGATATACCACCACACCTCTCACTGTAATGCAATGATATATCCCACACACCTCACTGTAACACTCAGATATATCCCACACCCCTCACTGTAATAGTCTGATATACCCCACACCCCTCAATGTAACTCTCTGATATACCCCACACCGCTCACTGAAACACTCTGATATATCCCATACCCCTCACTGTAACACACTGATATACCCCACAAACCTCACTGTAACACTCAGATATATCACACAACGCTCAATTTAACACTCTGATATACCCCACACCCCTCACTGTAACACTCTGATATACCCCACACCCCTCACTGTAACACTCAGATATATCCCACACCAATCACTGTAACACTCTGAGAAACCCCATGCCCCTCAATGTAACATTCTGATATATCCCACACACCTCACTGTAACACTCTGATATACCCCACACCCATCACTGTAACAATCTGATATATCCCACACCCCTCACTGTAACACTCTGATATACCCCACACCCCTCACTGTAACACTCTGATATACCCAACACCCCGCAGTGTAACACTCTGATATACCCCACACACCTCACTGTTACATTCTGATATACCCCACACCCCTCACTGTAACACTTTGATATACCCCACACCCCTCACTATAAGAATCTGATATACACCACACCCCTCAATGTAACACTCTGATATACCACCACACCTCTCACTGTAACGCAATGATATATCCCACACATTTCACTGTAACACTCAGATATATCCCACACCCCTCACTGTAATACTCTGATATACCCCACACCGCTCACTGAAACACTCTGATATATCCCATACCCCTCACTGTAACAGTCTTTAATATGCCAAACCCTTCGTTGTAACACTCTGATATATCCCACACCCTTCACTGTAACAATCTGACATACCCCACACCCCTCACAGTAACACTCTGATATTCCCCACCCCCTTACTCTAACACACCGATATACCCAGAACCCTCAATGTAACACTCTGATATATCCCACACGCATCACTGTAAGGCTTTGATATACCCCACACCCCTCACTGCAACACTCTGATATACCCAACATGCTTTTCAGTAACACTCTGATATAACCCACTCCACGTACTGTAACACTCTGATATATCCCACACCCCTCACTGCAAACTCTAATATAACCCACACACCTCACTGTAACATCCTGATATACCCCACGCCCCTCACTGTAACAGTCTGGTATATCCCGCAACCCTCACTGTAACAGTCTGATATATCCCACACCCCTCACTGTAACACTCTGATATAAGGCACACCCCTCACTGTAACACTCTGATATATTCCACACCCCTCACTGTAACGCTCTGATATACCCAAGACCCTTCACTGTAAGACGGTGAATTATCCTACGCCCCTTACTGTAACACGCTGAAATATGCCACACCCATTACTGTAACTCTCTGATATACCCCACACCCCTCATTGAAACACGCTGATATATACCACACCCCTCACTGTAACACACTGATGTACCCCAGAAACCTCACTGTAACACTCTGATATATCACGCACCCCTCAATTTAACACTCTAATATAACACACACACCCTCACTGTAACACTCTGATATACCCCACACCGCTCTCTGTAACACATTGATATACCACAAACCCCTCACTGTGTCACTCTGATATATCCCACACCCCTCTCTGTAACACACTGATATACCACAAACCCCTCACTGTAACACTCTGAGATATCCCACAAACCTCACTGTAACAATCTGATATATAACACACCCCTCAATTTAACACTCTGATATGCCCCATACCCCTCACTGTAACACTCTGATACACTCCACACACCTCACTGTAACATCCTGATATACCCCACACCCCTCACTGTAACACCCTGATATACCCCACACCCCTCATTGTAACACACTGATATATCCCACACTCCTCACTGTAACACACTGATATACCCCAGAAAACTCACTGTAACACTATTACACAACCCTCAATTTAACACTCTAATATAACACACACACCGCACTGTAACAGGTTGATATACCCCACACCCCTCACTGCAACACTCTGATATACCCAACACCCCTCACTGTAACACTCTGATATACCCCACACCACTCACTGTAACACTCTGATATACCCCACACCCCTCACTGTAACACTCTGATATTCCCCACACCCCTCATTGTAACACTGATATACCCCACACCCCTCACTGTAAAAATCTGATATACCCCACACCCCTCATTGTAACACTGATATACCCCACACCCCTCACTGTAACACTGATATACCCCACACCCCTCACTGTAACACTCTGATATACCCCACACCCCTCATTGTAACACTGATATACCCCATACCCATCACTGTAACACTCTGACATACCCAACACCCCGCACTGTAACATTCTGATATACCCCACACCCCTCACTGTAACACTCTGATATATCCCACAACCCTCACTGTAACACTCTGATATACCCCACACCCCTCACAGTAACACTCTGATATACCCCACACCCCTCACTGTAACACTCTGATATATCCCACACCCCTCACTGTAACACTCTGATATACCCCACACACCTCACTGTAACACTCTGATATACCCCACACCCCTCACTGTAACACACTGATATACCCCACACACCTCACTGTAACAATCTGATACACACCACACCCCTCACTGTAACAGAATGATATACCCCACACCCCTCACTGTAACACTCAGATATACTCCACACACCTCACTGTAACACTCTGATATACCCCACATCCCTCAATGTAACACTCTGGTATACCCCACACCCCTCACTGTAACACTCTGATATACCCCACACCCCTCACTGTAACACTCTGATATATCCCACACCCCTCACTGTAACACTCTGATATACCCCACACCCCTCACAGTAACACTCTGATATACCCCACACCCCTCACTGTAACACTCTGATATATCCCACACCCCTCACTGTAACACTCTGATATACCCCACACACCTCACTGTAACACTCTGATATACCCCACACCCCTCACTGTAACACACTGATATACCCCACACACCTCACTGTAACAATCTGATACACACCACACCCCTCACTGTAACACAATGATATACGCCACACCCCTCACTGTAACACTCAGATATACTCCACACACCTCACTGTAACACTCTGATATACCCCACATACCTCAATGTAACACTCTGATATATCCCACACCCCTCACTGTAACACGCTGTTATACCCCACATCCCTCACTGTAACACTCTGATATACCCCACACCTCTCACTGTAACACTCTGATATACCCTACAGCCCTCATTGTACGACTCTGATATACCACACACCCAGTATTTTAACACTCTGATATATCCCACACTCCTCACTGTAACAGTCTGATACACCACACCCCTCACTGTAACACTCTGATATACCCAAGACCCTTCACTGCAACACGGTGATATATACCACACCCCTTACTGTAACACGCTGAAATATCCCACACCCCTTACTTTAACTCTCTGATATACCCCACACCCCTCATTGTAACACTCTGATATATCCCACAACCCGCACTGTAACACACTGATATACCCCACACCCCTCACAGTAACACTCTGATATACCCCACACACCTCACTGTAACACTCTGATATATCCCACACTCCTCACTGTAAAACTCTGATTTGCCACACAGCCCTCAATGCAAGACACTGATATACCCCACACCCAGCAATTTAACACTATGATATACCCCACACCACTCACTGAAAAACTCTGATGTAACCCACTCCCCTCACTGTAAATCTCTGATATACCTCACATCCCTCACTGTAACATCTGATATACCCCACACCCTGCACTGAAACACACTGATATATCCCACACTCCTCACTATAACACTATGTGATATCCCACATCGCTGACTGTAAAACTCTGATATAACACACAACCTTCACTGAAACAGTCTGATATATCCCTCACCCCTCAATGTAACACACTGATATACCCCACACCCCTCACTGTAACATCCTGATATACACATCACCCCTCACAGTAACACTCAGATATACCCCACACTCCTCACTGTAACACTCTGATATACCCCTCACCCCTCACTGTAACACTCTGATATACCCCACACTCCTCACTGTAACACTCTGATATATCCCACAACCATCACTGTTGCACTCTGATATATCCCTATCCCCTCACTCTTACACACAAATACACCTCACACCCCTCATTGTAACACACTGACATACCCCACACCCCTCACTGTAACACTCAGATATATTCCACACACCTCACTGTAACACCATGGTATACCCCACACCCCTCACTGTAACACTCTGATGTATCCACACCTCTCACTGTAACATTCTCTGATATATCCCACATCCCTCACTGTTACACTCTGAGAAACCCACACCCCTCATTGTAACACTCTGATATAATCCGCACCCCTCAATGTAACACTCTGATATATGCCACACCACTCACTGTAACAGTATGATATACCCCACGCCCCTCACTGTAACACTCTGATATACCCCACACCCCTCACTGTAACAGACTGATATTCCACACACCCCTCACTGTAACACTCTGATATTCCCCACACCCCTCATTGTAACACTCTGATATAACCTACACCCCTCATTGTAACACTCTGATATAACCCACATCCCTCACTGAAACACTCTGATATGTCCGCCACCCTTCAACGTAACACACAGTTTAACCCCACTCCCCTCATTGTAACACTGATATATCCCTCACCCCTCACTGTAACACTCTGGTATACCCCACACCCCTCACTGTAACACGCAGATATATACCTCACCCTTCAACGTAACACACTGATATACCCAACACGCCTCATTGTAACACTGATATATCCCACACCCCTCACTGTAACACTCTGATATATCCCACACCCCTCACTGTAACACTCTGAGAAACCCGACGCCCCTCACTGTAACACTCTGATATATCCCACAACCCTCACTGTAACACTCTGATATACCCCACACCTCTCACTGTAACACTCTGATATATGCCACACCCCTCACTGTAACACTCTGATATACCCCACACACCTCAATGTAACACTCTGATATACCCCACACCCCTCACTGTAACACACTGATATATGCCACACACCTCACTGTAACACTCTGATATACCCCACACCCCTCACTGTAACAGACTGATATACTCCACACACCTCACTGTAACACTCTGATATACCCCACACCTCTCACTGTAACATTCTTATATACCATAAGGCCCTCATTGTACGACTCTGATATACCCCACACCCAGGATATTAACACTCTGATATACCCCACACCCCTCACTGAAACACTCGGATATATCCCACACTTCTCACTGTAACAGTCTGATACACCACACCCCTCACTGTAACACTCTGATATACCCCACACCCCTCACTGTAACACTCTGATATACCCCACACCCCTCACTGTAACACACTGATATATCCCTCACCCCTCACTGTAACACTCTGATATACCCCACACACCTCATAGTAACACATTGAAATACCCCAGAAACCTCACTGTAACACTCAGATATACTCCACACCAATCACTGTAACACTCTGATATACCCCACAACCCTCACTGTAACACACTGATATACCCCACACCCCTCACTGTAACACTCTGATATACCCCACACCCCTCACTGTAACACACTGATATACCCCACAACCCTCACTGTAACACTGATATATGTCACACCACTCACAGTAACACTCTGAGAAACCCCACGCCCCTCAATGTAACATTCTGATATATCCCATACCCCTCACTGTAACACTCTGACATTCCCAACACCCCGCACAGTAACACTCTGATATACCCCACACCCCTCACTGTAACACTCTGATATATCCCACAACCCTCACTGTAACACTCTGATATACCCCACACCCCTCATAGTAACACTCTGATATACCCCACACCCCTCACTGTAACACTCTGATATATCCCACACCCCACAATGTAACACTCTGATACACCCCACACACCTCACTGTTACACTCTGATATACCCCACACCCCTCACTGTAACACACTGATATACCCCACACACCTCACTGTAACAATCTGATAGACACCACACCCCTCACTGTAACAGAATGATATACCCCACACCCCTCATTGTAACACTCAGATATACTCCACACACCTCACTGTAACACTCTGATATACCCCACATCCCTCAATGTAACACTCTGATATATCCCACACCCCTCACTGTAACACTCTGATATACCCCACACCCCTCACTGTAACACTCTGATATATCCCACACCCCTCACTGTAACACTCTGATATACCCCACACCCCTCACAGTAACACTCTGATATACACCACACCCCTCACTGTAACACTCTCATATATCACACACCCCTCACTGTAACACTCTGATATACCCCACACACCTCACTGTAACACTCTGATATATCCCACACCCCTCACTGTAACAAACTGATATACCCCACACCCCTCACTGTAACACAATGATATATCCCACACACCTCACTGTAACACTCTTTAATAACCAAACCCCTCATTGTAACACTCTGATATAACCCGCACTCCTCAATGTAACAGTCTGATATACCCCACACCCCTCATTGTAACACTCTGATATACCCAACACCTCTGACTGTAACACTCTGATATACCCCACGCCCCTCACTGTAACACTCTAGTATATCCCGCACCCCTCACTGTAACACTCTGATATAAGCCGCACCCCTCACTGAAACACTCTGATATATTCCACACTCCTCACTGTAACAGTCTGATATACCCAAAACCGTTCACTGCAACACGGTGATATATCCCACATCCCTAACTGTAACACGCTGAAATATCCCACACCCCTCACTGTAACACTCTGATATACCCCACACCCCTCACTGTAACACACTGATATACCCCGAAAACTTACTGTAATACTCTGATATATCACACAACCCTCTATTTAACACTCTAATATAACACACACACCTCACTGTAACACTCTGATATATCCCTCATCCCTCATTGTAACAGGTTGATATACCCCACACCCCTCACTGCAACACTCTGATATATCCCACACCCCTCACTGTAACACTCTGATATACCCCAAACCCCTCACTGTAACACTCTGATATTCCCCACCACCCTTACTGTAAGACACCGATATAGCCAGAACCCTCAATGCAACACTCTGATATATCCCAAACCCCTCACTGTAACACTCTGATATACCCCACACCCCGCATTGTAACACTCTGATATACCACACACAACACTGTAACACTCTGATATACCACACACACTTCACTGTAACACACTGATATATCCCACACCCCTCATTGTATCACACTGATATACCCACACCCCCCACTGTAACACTCTGATATACCCCACACCTTTCACTGTAACACACTGATATACCCCACACCCCTCACTGTAACACACTGATATACCCCACAAACCTCACTGTAACACTCAGATATATCACACACCGCTCAATTTAACACTCTGATATACCCCACACCCCTCACTGTAACACTCTGATATATCCCACACCCCTCACTGTAACACTCTGATATATCCCACACCCCTCACTGTAACACTCAGATATGTCCCACACCCCTCACTGTAACACTCTGATATATGCCACACCACTCACTGTAACACTCTGATATACCCCACACCCCTCACTGTAACAATCTGATATATCCCACACCCCTCACTGTAACACTCTGATATACCCCACACCCCTCACTGTAACACTCTGATATACCCCACACCCCGCAGTGTAACACTCTGATATACCCCACACCCCTCACTGTTACATTCTGATATACCCCACACCCCTCACTGTAACACTTTGATATACCCCACACCCCTCACTATAAGAATCTGATATACACCACACCCCTCAATGTAACACTCTGATATACCACCACACCTCTCACTGTAATGCAATGATATATCCCACACACCTCACTGTAACACTCAGATATATCCCACACCCCTCACTGTAATAGTCTGATATACCCCACACCCCTCAATGTAACTCTCTGATATACCCCACACCGCTCACTGAAACACTCTGATATATCCCATACCCCTCACTGTAACACACTGATATACCCCACAAACCTCACTGTAACACTCAGATATATCACACAACGCTCAATTTAACACTCTGATATACCCCACACCCCTCACTGTAACACTCTGATATACCCCACACCCCTCACTGTAACACTCTGATATATCCCACACCCCTCACTGTAACACTCAGATATATCCCACACCAATCACTGTAACACTCTGAGAAACCCCATGCCCCTCAATGTAACATTCTGATATATCCCACACACCTCACTGTAACACTCTGATATACCCCACACCCATCACTGTAACAATCTGATATATCCCACACCCCTCACTGTAACACTCTGATATACCCCACACCCCTCACTGTAACACTCTGATATACCCAACACCCCGCAGTGTAACACTCTGATATACCCCACACACCTCACTGTTACATTCTGATATACCCCACACCCCTCACTGTAACACTTTGATATACCCCACACCCCTCACTATAAGAATCTGATATACACCACACCCCTCAATGTAACACTCTGATATACCACCACACCTCTCACTGTAACGCAATGATATATCCCACACATTTCACTGTAACACTCAGATATATCCCACACCCCTCACTGTAATACTCTGATATACCCCACACCGCTCACTGAAACACTCTGATATATCCCATACCCCTCACTGTAACAGTCTTTAATATGCCAAACCCTTCGTTGTAACACTCTGATATATCCCACACCCTTCACTGTAACAATCTGACATACCCCACACCCCTCACAGTAACACTCTGATATTCCCCACCCCCTTACTCTAACACACCGATATACCCAGAACCCTCAATGTAACACTCTGATATATCCCACACGCATCACTGTAAGGCTTTGATATACCCCACACCCCTCACTGCAACACTCTGATATACCCAACATGCTTTTCAGTAACACTCTGATATAACCCACTCCACGTACTGTAACACTCTGATATATCCCACACCCCTCACTGCAAACTCTAATATAACCCACACACCTCACTGTAACATCCTGATATACCCCACGCCCCTCACTGTAACAGTCTGGTATATCCCGCAACCCTCACTGTAACAGTCTGATATATCCCACACCCCTCACTGTAACACTCTGATATAAGGCACACCCCTCACTGTAACACTCTGATATATTCCACACCCCTCACTGTAACGCTCTGATATACCCAAGACCCTTCACTGTAAGACGGTGAATTATCCTACGCCCCTTACTGTAACACGCTGAAATATGCCACACCCATTACTGTAACTCTCTGATATACCCCACACCCCTCATTGAAACACGCTGATATATACCACACCCCTCACTGTAACACACTGATGTACCCCAGAAACCTCACTGTAACACTCTGATATATCACGCACCCCTCAATTTAACACTCTAATATAACACACACACCCTCACTGTAACACTCTGATATACCCCACACCGCTCTCTGTAACACATTGATATACCACAAACCCCTCACTGTGTCACTCTGATATACCCCACACCCCTCTCTGTAACACACTGATATACCACAAACCCCTCACTGTAACACTCTGAGATATCCCACAAACCTCACTGTAACAATCTGATATATAACACACCCCTCAATTTAACACTCTGATATATCCCATACCCCTCACTGTAACACTCTGATACACCCCACACACCTCACTGTAACATCCTGATATACCCCACACCCCTCACTGTAACACCCTGATATACCCCACACCCCTCATTGTAACACACTGATATATCCCACACTCCTCACTGTAACACACTGATATACCCCAGAAAACTCACTGTAACACTATTACACAACCCTCAATTTAACACTCTAATATAACACACACACCGCACTGTAACAGGTTGATATACCCCACACACCTCACTGCAACACTCTGATATACCCAACACCCCTCACTGTAACACTCTGATATACCCCACACCACTCACTGTAACACTCTGATATACCCCACACCCCTCACTGTAACACTCTGATATTCCCCACACCCCTCATTGTAACACTGATATACCCCACACCCCTCACTGTAAAAATCTGATATACCCCACACCCCTCATTGTAACACTGATATACCCCACACCCCTCACTGTAACACTGATATACCCCACACCCCTCACTGTAACACTCTGATATACCCCACACCCCTCATTGTAACACTGATATACCCCATACCCATCACTGTAACACTCTGACATACCCAACACCCCGCACTGTAACATTCTGATATACCCCACACCCCTCACTGTAACACTCTGATATATCCCACAACCCTCACTGTAAATCTCTGATATACCTCACATCCCTCACTGTAACATCTGATATACCCCACACCCTGCACTGAAACACACTGATATATCCCACACTCCTCATTATAACACTATGTGATATCCCACATCGCTGACTGTAAAACTCTGATATAACACACAACCTTCACTGTAACAGTCTGATATATCCCTCACCCCTCAATGTAACACACTGATATACCCCACACCCCTCACTGTAACATCCTGATATACACATCACCCCTCACAGTAACACTCAGATATACCCCACACTCCTCACTGTAACACTCTGATATATCCCACAACCATCACTGTTGCACTCTGATATATCCCTATCCCCTCACTCTTACACACAAATACACCTCACACCCCTCATTGTAACACACTGACATACCCCACACCCCTCACTGTAACACTCAGATATATTCCACACACCTCACTGTAACACCATGGTATACCCCACACCCCTCACTGTAACACTCTGATGTATCCACACCTCTCACTGTAACATTCTCTGATATACCCCACACCGCTCACTGAAACACTCGGATATATCCCACATCCCTCACTGTTACACTCTGAGAAACCCACACCCCTCATTGTAACACTCTGATATAATCCGCACCCCTCAATGTAACACTCTGATATATGCCACACCACTCACTGTAACAGTATGATATACCCCACGCCCCTCACTGTAACACTCTGATATACCCCACACCCCTCACTGTAACAGACTGATATTCCACACACCCCTCACTGTAACACTCTGATATTCCCCACACCCCTCATTGTAACACTCTGATATAACCTACACCCCTCATTGTAACACTCTGATATAACCCACATCCCTCACTGAAACACTCTGATATGTCCGCCACCCTTCAACGTAACACACAGTTTAACCCCACTCCCCTCATTGTAACACTGATATATCCCTCACCCCTCACTGTAACACTCTGGTATACCCCACACCCCTCACTGTAACACTCAGATATATACCTCACCCTTCAACGTAACACACTGATATACCCAACACGCCTCATTGTAACACTGATATATCCCACACCCCTCACTGTAACACTCTGATATATCCCACACCCCTCACTGTAACACTCTGAGAAACCCGACGCCCCTCACTGTAACACTCTGATATATCCCACACCCCTCACTGTAACACTCTGATATACCCCACACCTCTCACTGTAACACTCTGATATATGCCACACCCCTCACTGTAACACTCTGATATACCCCACACACCTCAATGTAACACTCTGCTATACCCCACACCCCTCACTGTAACACACTGATATATGCCACACACCTCACTGTAACACTCTGATATACCCCACACCCCTCACTGTAACAGACTGATATACTCCACACACCTCACTGTAACACTCTGATATACCCCACACCTCTCACTGTAACATTCTTATATACCATAAGGCCCTCATTGTACGACTCTGATATACCCCACACCCAGGATTTTAACACTCTGATATACCCCACACCCCTCACTGAAACACTCGGATATATCCCACACTTCTCACTGTAACAGTCTGATACACCACACCCCTCACTGTAACACTCTGATATACCCCACACCCCTCACTGTAACACTCTGATATACCCCACACCCCTCACTGTAACACACTGATATATCCCTCACCCCTCACTGTAACACTCTGATATACCCCACACACCTCATAGTAACACATTGAAATACCCCAGAAACCTCACTGTAACACTCAGATATACTCCACACCAATCACTGTAACACTCTGATATACCCCACAACCCTCACTGTAACACACTGATATACCCCACACCCCTCACTGTAACACTCTGATATACCCCACACCCCTCACTGTAACACACTGATATACCCCACAACCCTCACTGTAACACTGATATATGTCACACCACTCACAGTAACACTCTGAGAAACCCCACGCCCCTCAATGTAACATTCTGATATATCCCATACCCCTCACTGTAACACTCTGACATTCCCAACACCCCGCACAGTAACACTCTGATATACCCCACACCCCTCACTGTAACACTCTGATATATCCCACAACCCTCACTGTAACACTCTGATATACCCCACACCCCTCACTGTAACACTCTGATATATCCCACACCCCACAATGTAACACTCTGATACACCCCACACACCTCACTGTTACACTCTGATATACCCCACACCCCTCACTGTAACACACTGATATACCCCACACACCTCACTGTAACAATCTGATAGACACCACACCCCTCACTGTAACAGAATGATATACCCCACACCCCTCATTGTAACACTCAGATATACTCCACACACCTCACTGTAACACTCTGATATACCCCACATCCCTCAATGTAACACTCTGATATATCCCACACCCCTCACTGTAACACTCTGATATACCCCACACCCCTCACTGTAACACTCTGATATATCCCACACCCCTCACTGTAACACTCTGATATACCCCACACCCCTCACAGTAACACTCTGATATACCCCACACCCCTCACTGTAACACTCTCATATATCACACACCCCTCACTGTAACACTCTGATATACCCCACACACCTCACTGTAACACTCTGATATACCCCACACCCCTCACTGTAACACACTGATATACCCCACACACCTCACTGTAACAATCTGATACACACCACACCCCTCACTGTAACACTCAGATATACTCCACACATCTCACTGTAACACTCTGATATATCCCACACCCCTCACTGTAACACTCTGATATACCCCACACCCCTCACAGTAACACTCTGATATACCCCACATCCCTCAACGTAACACTCTGATATATCCCACACCTCTCACTGTAACATTCTGATATACCCCACACCCCTCACTGTAACACTCTGATATACCCCACACCCCTCAATGTAACACTCTGATATACCCCACACCTCTCACTGTAACACTCTGATATACCCTACAGCCCTCATTGTACGACTCTGATATACCCCACACCCAGCATTTTAACACTCTGATATACCCCACACCCCTCATTGAAACACTCGGATATATCCCACACTCCTCACTGTAACAGTCTGATACACCATACCCCTCACTGTAACACTCTGATATACCCCACACCCCACAGTGTAACATTCTGATATACCCAACACCCTTCACTGTAACACTGATATTACCCACACCCCTCACTGTAACACTGTTATACCCCACACCACTCCCTGTAACATTCTGATATACCCGACACCCTTCACTGTAACACTGATAAATCCCACACCCCTCCCTGTAACACTCTGATATACCCCACCCCCCACAGTGTAACATTCTTATATACCCCACACCCCTCACTGTAATACTCTGACATACACCACCCCCCTCACTGTAACATTCTCATATGAACCACACCCCTCACCGTAACACTCTGATATACCCCACACCAATCATTGTAACAATGATATATCCCACACCCCTCACTGTAACTCTCTGAAATATCCCTCACCCCTCAATGGAACACTCTGATATATCCCACAACACTCACTGTAACACTCTGATTTATCCCGCACCCCTCACTGTAACACTCTGATATACCCCACACCCATCACTGTAACAAACTGATATATCCCACAACCGTCACTGTAACACTCTGATATACCCCACACCGCTCACTGAAACACTCTGATATACCCCACACCTCACAGTGTAACATTCTTATATACCCCTCACCCCTCCCTGTAACACTCTGATATACCCACACCCCTCTCTGCAACACTCTGATATACCCCACACCCCTCACTGTAACACTCTGATATACCCCACACCCCTCAATGTAACAATCTGATATACCCCACACACTTCACTGTAACACTCTGATATACCCCATACCGCTCACTGTAACACTCTGATACACCCCACACCCCTCACTGTAACACCCTGATATACCCCACGCCACTCATTGTAACACACTGATATATCCCACACTCCTCACTGTAACACACTGATATACCCCAGAAAACTCACTGTAACACTCTGAAATATCACACAACCCTCACTGTAACACTCTGATATACCCAACACCACTCACTGTAACACTCTGATATACCCCACACCACTCACTGTAATACTCTGATATACCCCACACGCCTCATTGTAACACTGATATACCCCACACCCCTCACTGTAACACTCTGATATACCCCACACCCCTCTTTGTAACACTGATATACCCCACACCCCTCACTGTAACACTGATATACCCCACACCCCTCACTGTAACACTCTGATATACCCCACACCCCTCATTGTAACACTGATATACCCCACACCCCTCACTGTAACACTCTGATATACCCCACACCCCTCACTGTAACACACTGATATATCCCTCACCCCTCACTGTAACACTCTGATATACCCCACACACCTCATAGTAACACATTGAAATACCCCAGAAACCTCACTGTAACACTCAGATATACTCCACACCAATCACTGTAACACTCTGATATACCCCACAACACTCACTGTAACACACTGATATACCCCACACCCCACACTGTAACACTGATATATGCCACACCACTCACAGTAACACTCTGAGAAACCCCACGCCCCTCAATGTAACATTCTGATATATCCCATACCCCTCACTGTAACACTCTGACATACCCAACACCCCGTACTGTAACACTCTGAATTACCCCACACCCCTCACTGTAACACTCTGATATACCCACACCCCTCACTGTAACATTCTGATATACCCGCACGCCTCACTGTAACACACTGATATACCCCACACACCTCACTGTAACAATCTGATACACACCACACCCCTCACTGTAACACAATGATATACCCCACACCCCTCACTGTAACACTCAGATATACTCCACACAACTCACTGTAACACTCTGATATACCCCACATCCCTCAAAGTAACACTCTGATATATCCCACACCTCTCACTGTAACACTCTGATATACCCCACACCCCTCACTGTAACACTCTGATATACCCCACACCCCTCACTGTAACACTCTGATATACCCCACACCTCTGACTGTAACACTCTGATATACCCCACACACCTCACTGTAACACTCTGATATACCCCACACCCCTCACAGTAACACACTGATATACCCCACACACCTCACTGTAACAATCTAATACACACCACACCCCTCACTGTAACAGAATGATATACCCCACACCCCTCAAATTAACACTCAGATATACTCCACACACCTCACTGTAACACTCTGATATACCCCACATCCCTCAATGCAACACTCTGATATATCCCACACCCCTCACTGTAACACTCTGATATACCCCACACACCTCACTGTAACACTCTGATATATCCCACACCCCTCACTGTAACACTCTGATATACCCCACACCCCTCACAGTAACACTCTGATATACCCCACACCCCTCACTGTAACACTCTGATATATCCCACACCCCTCACTGTAACACTCTGATATACCCCACACACCTCACTGCAACACTCTGATATACCCCACACCCCTCACTGTAACACACTGATATACCCCACACACCTCACTGTAACAATCTGATACACACCACACCCCTCACTGTAACACAATGATATACCCCACACCCCTCACTGAAACACTCGGATATATCCCACACTCCTCACTGTAACAGTCTGATACACCACACCCCTCATGTAACACTCTGATATACCCAACACCCCTCACTGTAACACTCTGATATACCCAAACCCTTCACTGCAACACGGTGATATATCCCACACCCCTTACTGTAACACGCTGAAATATCCCACACCCCTTACTTTAACTCTCTGATATACCCCACACCCCTCATTGTAACACTCTGATATATCCCACAACCCTCACTGTAACACTCTGATATACCCCACACCCCTCACTGTAACACACTGATATACCCCACACACCTCACTGTAACAATCTGATACACACCACACCCCTCACTGTAACACAATGATATACCCCACACCCCTCACTGT
Source organism: Isurus oxyrinchus (assembly GCA_026770705.1). Classification (NCBI taxonomy): domain Eukaryota; kingdom Metazoa; phylum Chordata; class Chondrichthyes; order Lamniformes; family Lamnidae; genus Isurus; species Isurus oxyrinchus. Next base: position 26,731 of record JANJGN010002574.1, read on the forward strand.
AACACTCAGATATACTCCACACACTCACTGTAACACTCTGATATACCCCACATCCCTCAATGTAACACTCTGATATATCCCACACCTCTCACTGTAACACTCTGATATACCCCACATCCCTCACTGTAACTCTCTGATATACCCCACACCCCTCACTGTAACACTCTGATATACCCCACACACCTCACTGTAACACTCTGATATACCCCACACCCCTCATTGTAACACACTGATATACCCCACACACCTCACTGTAACACTCTGATGTACCCCACACCCCTCACTGTAACACTCTGATATACCCCACACCCCTCACTGTAACACTCTGATATACCCCACACCCCTCACTGTAACACTCTGATATATCCTACACCCCTCACTGTAACACTCTGGTATACCCCACACCCCTCACTGTAACAATCTGATACACACCACACCCCTCACTGTAACACAATGATATACCCCACACCCCTCACTGTAACACTCAGATATACTCCACACACCTCACTGTAGCACTCTGATATAACGCACAACCCTCAATGTAACACTCTGATCTTTCCCACACCTCTCACTGTAACACTCTGATATACACCACACCCCTCACTGTAACACTCTGATATACCCCACACCTCTCACTGTAACACTCTGATATACCCTACAGCCCTCATTGTACGACTCTGATATACCCCACACCCAGCATTTTAACACTCTGATATGTCCCACACCCCTCACTGAAACACTCGGATATATCCCACACTCCTCACTGTAACAGTCTGATACACCACACCCCTCATGTAACACTCTGATATACCCAACACCCCTCACTGTAACACTCTGATATACCCAAACCCTTCACTGCAACACGGTGATATATCCCACACCCCTTACTGTAACACGCTGAAATATCCCACACCCCTTACTTTAACTCTCTGATATACCCCACACCCCTCATTGTAACACTCTGATATATCCCACAACCCTCACTGTAACACACTGATATACCCCACACCCCACACTGTAACACTCTGATATACGCCACACTCCTCACTGTAAAACTCTGATATGCCCCACACCCCTCACTGTAACACTCTGATATATCCCACACCCCTCACTGTAACACTCTGATATACCCCACACCCCTCAGTGTAAAACTCTGATATGCCACACAGCCCTCAATGCAAGACACTGATATACCCCACACCCAGCAATTTAACACTATGATATACCCCACACCACTCACTGAAAAACTCTGATGTAACCCACTCCCCTCACTGTAAATCTCTGATATACCTCACATCCCTCACTGTAACATCTGATATACCCCACACCCTGCACCGAAACACACTGATATATCCCACACTCCTCACTATAACACTATGAGATATCCCACATCGCTGACTGTAAACTCTGATATAACACACACCCTTCAGTGTAACACTCTGATATTGCCCACACCCCTCAATGTAACACTCTGATATACCCCACACCCCTCACTGTAACATCCTGATATACACATCACCCCTCACAATAACACTCAGATGTACCCCACACTCCTCACTGTAACACTCTGATATATCCCACAACCATCATTGTTACACTCTGATATATCCCTATCCCCTCACTCTTACACTCAAATATACCTCACACCCCTCACTGTAACACTCTGATATACCCCATTCCCCTCAATGTAACAGTCTGATACACCACACCCCTCACTGTAACACTCTGATATACCCCACACCCCTCACTGTAACACTCTGATATACCCAAGACCCTTCACTGCAACACGGTGATATATCCCACACCACTTACTGTAACACGCTGAAATATCCCACACCCCTTACTTTAACTCTCTGATATACCCCAAACCCCTCATTGTAACACTCTGATTTATCCCACAACCCTCACTGTAACACTCTGATATCTCCCACAACCCTCACTGTAACACACTGATATACCCCACACCCCTCACAGTAACACTCTGATATACGCCACACTCCTCACTGTAAAACTCTGATATGCCCCACACGCCTCACTGTAACACACTGATATACCCCACACCCTTCACTGTAACAGTCTGATATATCCCTCACCCCTCACTGTAACACTCAGATATATCCCACAACCATCACTGTTACACTCTGTTATATCCCTATCCCCTCACTCTTACACTCAAATATACCTCACACCCCTCATTGTAACACACTGACATACCCGACACCCCTCACTGTAACACTCAGATATATTCCACACAACTCACTGTAACACCATGGTATACCCCACACCCCTCACTGTAACACTTTGATGTATCCACACCTCTCACTGTAACATTCTCTGATATACCCCACACCACTCACTGTAACACTCTATTATACCCCACACCGCTCACTGAAACACTCGGATATATCCCACATCCCTCACTGTTACACTCTGAGAAACCCCACAAACCTCATTGTAACACTCTGATATAATCCGCACCCCTCAATGTAACACTCTGATATACCCCATACCCCTCACTGTAACACACTGATATACCCCACGCCCCTCACCGTAACACTCTGATATAACCCACACCCCTGACTGTAACAGACTGATATTCCACACACCCCTCACTGTAACACTCTGATATACCCCACACCCCTCACTGTAACACTCTGATATTCCCCACACCCCTCATTGTAACACTCTGATATAACCCACATTCCTCACTGAAACACTCTGATATGTCCGCCACCCTTCAACGTAACACACAGTTTAACCCCACTCCCCTCATTGTAACACTGATATATCGCTCACCCCTCACTGTAACACTCTGGTATACCCCACACCCCTCACTGTAACACTCAGATATATACCTCACCCTTCAACGTAACACACTGATATACACAACACGCCTCATTGTAACACTGATATATCCCACACCCCTCACTGTAACACTCTGATATATCCCACACCCCTCACTGTAACACTCTGAGAAACCCGACGCCCCTCACTGTAACAAATTGACATACCACAGACCTCTCAGTGTAACACTCTGATACATCCCTCACCCCTCAATGTAACACTCTGATATATCCCAGACCCCTCACTGTAACACACTGATATACCCCACACCCCTCACTGTAACACTCTGATATACCCCACACCCCACAGTGTAACATTCTTATATACCCCACACCCCTCACTGTAACACTCTGATATATCCCACACCCCTCACTGTAACACTCTGATATACCCCACACCCTCAGAGTAACATTCTTATATACCCCACACCACTCACTGTAACACTCTGATATACCCCACACCCCACAGTGTAACATTCTGATATACCCCACACCCTTCACTGTAACACTGATATATCCCACACCCCTCACTGTAACACTCTGATATACCCCACACCCCACAGTGTAACATTCTTATATACCCCACACCCCTCACTGTAACACTCTGTTATACCCCACACCACTCCCTGTAACATTCTGATATACCCCACACCACTCCCTGTAACATTCTGATATATCCCACACCCCTCACTGTAATACTCTGACATACACCACCCCCCTCACTGTAACATTCACATATGAACCACACCCCTCACCGTAACACTCTGATATACCCCACACCAATCATTGTAACAATGATATATCCCACACCCCTCACTGTAACACTCTGATATACCCCACACCCATCACAGTAACAAACTGATATATCCCACAACCGTCACTGTAACACTCTGATATACCCCACACCGCTCACTGTAACACTCTGATATACCCCACACCTCACAGTGTAACATTCTTATATACCCCTCACCCCTCCCTGTAACACTCTGAAATACCCCACACCCCTCACTGTAACACCCAGATATACCCCACACCCCTCACTATAACACTCTGAAATACCCCACACTCCTCACTGTAACACACTGATATACCCCACACCCCTCACTGTAACACTCTGATATAACCCACACACCTCAGTGTAACACACTGATATACCCCACACCCCTCACTGTAACACTCTGATATAACCCACACCCCTCACTGTAACACTCTGATAGAACCCACACCCCTCAGTGTAACACACTGATATATCCCACCCCCCCCCACTGTAACACTCTGACATACCCAACACCACTCACTGTAACACACTGATATACCCAACACCCCTCACTGTAACACACTGATATACCCCACAATCCTCACTGGAACACTCTGATATATCCCACACCCCTCACTGCAACACTCTGACATACCCAACACCCCTCATTGTAACACACTGATATATCCCACACCCCTCACTGTAACACTCTGATATACCCCACAACCCTCACTGTAACACTCTGATATATCCCACACCCCTCAATGTAACACACTTATATACACCACCTCCATCACTGTAACACTCTGATATATCCCACACCCCTCACTGTAACTCTCTGATATATCCCACACACCTCACTGTTACACACTGAAATACTCCACACCCCTCACTGTAACACTCTGATATACCCCACGCCCCTCACTGTACAACACTGATATACCCCACACCCATCACTGTAACACTGATATATCCCACACCCCTCACTGTTACACACTGATATACCCCACACCCCTCACTGTAACACACTGATATACCCCACACCCCTCACTGTAACACTCTGATACACCCCACACCCCTCACTGTAATACTCTGATATACCCCACACCCCTCACTGTAACTCTCTGATATACCCCACATCCCTCTCTGGAGCACTCTGATATACGCCACACCCCTCACTGTAACACTCTGATATACCCCACACCCCTCACTGTAACACTCTGATATACCCAACACCCCTCACTGTAACACACTGATATATCCCACACCCCTCACTGTAACACACTGATATACACCACACCCCTCACTGTAACATACTGATATACCCCACACCACTCACTGTAACAGTCAGATATACCCCACACGCCTCACTGTAATACTCTAATATACCCCACAACCCTCACTGTAATTCAATCATATACCCCACACCCCTCACTGGAACACACTGATATATCCCACACCCCTCACTGTAACACTCTGATATACTCCACACCCCTCACTGGAACACACTGATATATCCCACACCCCTCACTTTAACACTCTGATATACGCCACACCCCTCACTGTAACACTCTGACATACCCCACACACCTCACAGTAACACTCTGATATACCTCACACCCCTCACTATAACACTCTGATATACTCCACACCCCTCACTGTAACACTCTGATATACCCCACACCCCTCACTGTAACACTCTGATATGCCCAACACCCCTCACTGTAACACACTGATATATCCCCCACCCCTCACTGTAACACACTGATATACAACACACCCCTCACTGTAACATACTGATATACCCCACACCACTCACTGTAACAGTCAGATATACCCCACACCCCTCACTGTAACACTCTGATATACGCCACACCCCTCACTGTAACACTCTGACATACCCCACACCCCTCACAGTAACACTCTGATATACCTCACACCCCTCACTATAACACTCTGATATACTCCACACCCCTCACTGTAACAGAATGATATACCCCACACCCCTCAAATTAACACTCAGATATACTCCACACACCTCACTGTAACACTCTGATATACCTCACACCCCTCACTATAACACTCTGAAATACCCCACACCCCTCATTGTAACACTCTGATATACCCACACCCCTCACTGTAACACCCTGATATACCTCACACCCCTCACTGTAACACTCTGATATACCCCACACCACTCATTGTAACACACTGATATAACCCACACCCCTCACTGTAACACTATGATATACCCCACTCCCCTTATTGTAACGCTCAGATATACCCCACTACACTCATTGTTACACTCTGATATATCCCACATCCCTCAATGTAACACACTTATATACACCACCTCCCTCACTGTAACACTCTGATATATCCCACACCCCTCACTGTATCTCTCTGATATACCCCACACACCTCACTGTTACACACTGAAATACCCCACACCCCTCACTGTAACACTCTGATATACCCCACAACACTCACTGTAACACACTGATATACCCCACACCCATCACTGTAACACTGATATATCCCACACCCCTCACTGTTACACATTGATATACCCCACACCCCTCACTGTAACACACTGATATACCCCACACCCCTCACTGTAATACTCTGATACACCCCACACCCCTCACTGTAATACTCTGATATACCCCACACCCCTCACTGTAACTCTCTGATATACCCCACATCCCTCTCTGGAGCACTCTGATATACTCCACACCCCTCACTCTAACACTCTGATATACCCCACACCCCTCACTGTAACACTCTGATATACCCAACACCCCTCACTGTAACACACTGATATATCCCACACCCCTCACTGTAACACACTGATATAACCCACACCACTCACTGTAACAGTCAGATATACCCCACACGCCTCACAGTAACACTCTGATATACCTCACACCCCTCACTATAACACTCTGATATACTCCACACCCCTCACTGTAACACTCTGATATACCCCACACCCCTCACTGTAAAACTCTGATATACCCAACACCCCTCACTGTAACACTCTGATATATCCCACACCCCTCACAGTAACACTCTGATATACCTCACACCCCTCACTGTAACACTCTGATATACCCCACACCTCACAGTGTAACATTCTTATATACCCCTCACCCCTCCCTGTAACACTCTGAAATACCCCACACCCCTCACTGTAACACCCAGATATACCCCACACCCCTCACTATAACACTCTGAAATACCCCACACTCCTCACTGTAACACACTGATATACCCCACACCCCTCACTGTAACACTCTGATATAACCCACACACCTCAGTGTAACACACTGATATACCCCACACCCCTCACTGTAACACTCTGATATAACCCACACCCCTCACTGTAACACTCTGATAGAACCCACACCCCTCAGTGTAACACACTGATATATCCCACCCCCCCCCACTGTAACACTCTGACATACCCAACACCACTCACTGTAACACACTGATATACCCAACACCCCTCACTGTAACACACTGATATACCCCACAATCCTCACTGGAACACTCTGATATATCCCACACCCCTCACTGCAACACTCTGACATACCCAACACCCCTCATTGTAACACACTGATATATCCCACACCCCTCACTGTAACACTCTGATATACCCCACAACCCTCACTGTAACACTCTGATATATCCCACACCCCTCAATGTAACACACTTATATACACCACCTCCATCACTGTAACACTCTGATATATCCCACACCCCTCACTGTAACTCTCTGATATATCCCACACACCTCACTGTTACACACTGAAATACTCCACACCCCTCACTGTAACACTCTGATATACCCCACGCCCCTCACTGTACAACACTGATATACCCCACACCCATCACTGTAACACTGATATATCCCACACCCCTCACTGTTACACACTGATATACCCCACACCCCTCACTGTAACACACTGATATACCCCACACCCCTCACTGTAACACTCTGATACACCCCACACCCCTCACTGTAATACTCTGATATACCCCACACCCCTCACTGTAACTCTCTGATATACCCCACATCCCTCTCTGGAGCACTCTGATATACGCCACACCCCTCACTGTAACACTCTGATATACCCCACACCCCTCACTGTAACACTCTGATATACCCAACACCCCTCACTGTAACACACTGATATATCCCACACCCCTCACTGTAACACACTGATATACACCACACCCCTCACTGTAACATACTGATATACCCCACACCACTCACTGTAACAGTCAGATATACCCCACACGCCTCACTGTAATACTCTAATATACCCCACAACCCTCACTGTAATTCAATCATATACCCCACACCCCTCACTGGAACACACTGATATATCCCACACCCCTCACTGTAACACTCTGATATACTCCACACCCCTCACTGGAACACACTGATATATCCCACACCCCTCACTTTAACACTCTGATATACGCCACACCCCTCACTGTAACACTCTGACATACCCCACACACCTCACAGTAACACTCTGATATACCTCACACCCCTCACTATAACACTCTGATATACTCCACACCCCTCACTGTAACACTCTGATATACCCCACACCCCTCACTGTAACACTCTGATATGCCCAACACCCCTCACTGTAACACACTGATATATCCCCCACCCCTCACTGTAACACACTGATATACAACACACCCCTCACTGTAACATACTGATATACCCCACACCACTCACTGTAACAGTCAGATATACCCCACACCCCTCACTGTAACACTCTGATATACGCCACACCCCTCACTGTAACACTCTGACATACCCCACACCCCTCACAGTAACACTCTGATATACCTCACACCCCTCACTATAACACTCTGATATACTCCACACCCCTCACTGTAACAGAATGATATACCCCACACCCCTCAAATTAACACTCAGATATACTCCACACACCTCACTGTAACACTCTGATATACCTCACACCCCTCACTATAACACTCTGAAATACCCCACACCCCTCATTGTAACACTCTGATATACCCACACCCCTCACTGTAACACCCTGATATACCTCACACCCCTCACTGTAACACTCTGATATACCCCACACCACTCATTGTAACACACTGATATAACCCACACCCCTCACTGTAACACTATGATATACCCCACTCCCCTTATTGTAACGCTCAGATATACCCCACTACACTCATTGTTACACTCTGATATATCCCACATCCCTCAATGTAACACACTTATATACACCACCTCCCTCACTGTAACACTCTGATATATCCCACACCCCTCACTGTATCTCTCTGATATACCCCACACACCTCACTGTTACACACTGAAATACCCCACACCCCTCACTGTAACACTCTGATATACCCCACAACACTCACTGTAACACACTGATATACCCCACACCCATCACTGTAACACTGATATATCCCACACCCCTCACTGTTACACATTGATATACCCCACACCCCTCACTGTAACACACTGATATACCCCACACCCCTCACTGTAATACTCTGATACACCCCACACCCCTCACTGTAATACTCTGATATACCCCACACCCCTCACTGTAACTCTCTGATATACCCCACATCCCTCTCTGGAGCACTCTGATATACTCCACACCCCTCACTCTAACACTCTGATATACCCCACACCCCTCACTGTAACACTCTGATATACCCAACACCCCTCACTGTAACACACTGATATATCCCACACCCCTCACTGTAACACACTGATATAACCCACACCACTCACTGTAACAGTCAGATATACCCCACACGCCTCACAGTAACACTCTGATATACCTCACACCCCTCACTATAACACTCTGATATACTCCACACCCCTCACTGTAACACTCTGATATACCCCACACCCCTCACTGTAAAACTCTGATATACCCAACACCCCTCACTGTAACACTCTGATATATCCCACACCCCTCACTGTAACACACTGATATACACCACACCCCTCACTGTAACATACTGATATACCCCACACCACTCACTGTAACAGTCAGATATACCCCACACGCCTCACTGTAATACTCTGATATACCCAACACCCCTCACTGTAAATCAATGATATACCCCACACCCCTCGCTGGAACACACTGATATATCCCACACCCCTCGCTGGAACACACTGACATATCCCACACCCCTCACTGTAACACTCTGATATACCCCACACCCCTCACTGGAACAAACTGATATATCCCACACCCCTCACTGTAACACTCTGATATACGCAACACCCCTCACTGTAACACTCTGACATACCCCACACACCTCACAGTAACACTCTGATATACCTCACACCCCTCACTATAACACTCTGAAATACCCCACACCCCTCATTGTAACACTCTGATATACCCACACCCCTCACTGTAACACCCTGATATACCTCACACCCCTCACTGTAACACTCTGATATACCCCACACCACTCATTGTGACACACTGATATAACCCACACCCCTCACTGTAACACTCTGATATACCCCACTCCCCTCATTGTAACACTCAGATATACCGCACTCCCCTCATTGTAACACTCTGATATATCCCACATGCCTCAATGTAACTCTCTGAAATACACAACACCCCTCACTGTAACACTCTGATATATCCCACAGCCCTCACTGTAACACTCAGATATACCCCACACCCCTCACTGTAACACTCTGAAACAACCCACACGCCTCACTGTAATACTCTGATATACGCCACACCCCTCACTGTAACACACTGATATACCCCACACCCCTCGCTGGAACACACTGATATATCCCACACCCCTCGCTGGAACACACTGATATACCCCACACCCCTCGCTGGAACACACTGATATATCCCACACCCCTCAATGTAACACTCTGATATACCCCACAACCCTCACTGTAACACTCTGATATACCCCACACCCCTCACTGTAACACTCTGATATAACCCACACCCCTCAGTGTAACACACTGATATATACCACCCCCCCCACTGTAACACTCTGACATACCCAACACCCCTCACTGTAACACACTGATATACCCAACACCCCTCACTGTAACACACTGATATATCCCTCACCCCTCACTGTAACACTCTGAAATACCCCACAATCCTCACTGGAACACTCTGATATAACCACACCCCTCACTGCAACACTCTGACATACCCAACACCCCTCACTGTAACACACTGATATATCCCACACCCCTCACTGTAACACTCTGATATACCCCACAACCCTCACTGGAACACTCTGATATACCCCACACCCCTCACTGTAACACTCTGATATATCCCACACCCCTCAATGTAACACACTTATATACACCACCTCCCTCACTGTAACACTCTGATATTTCCCACACCCCTCACTGTAACTCTCTGATATACCCCACACACCTCACTGTTACACACTGAAATACCCCACACCCCTCACTGTAACACTCTGATATACCCCACACCCATCTCTGTAACACTGATATATCCCACACCCCTTACTGTTACACACTGATATACACCACACCCTTCACTGTAACACAGTGATATACCCCACACCCCTCACTGTAACACTCTGATACACCCCACACCCCTCACTGTAATACTCTGATATACCCCACACCCCTCACTGTAACTCTCTGATATACCCCACATCCCTCTCTGGAGCACTCTGATATACTCCACACCCCTCACTGTAACACTCTGATATACCCCACACCCCTCACTGTAACACTCTGATATACCCCACACCCCTCACTGGAACACACTGATATATCCCACACCCCTCACTGTAACACTCTGATATACCCCACACCCCTCACTGGAACACACTGATATATCCCACACCCCTCACTTTAACACTCTGATATACGCCACACCCCTCACTGTAACACTCTGACATACCCCACACACCTCACAGTAACACTCTGATATACCTCACACCCCACACTATAACACTCTGAAATACTCCACACCCCTCACTGTAACACTCTGATATACCCCACACCCCTCACTGTAACACTCTGATATACCCAACACCCTTCACTGTAACACACTGATATATCCCACACCCCTCACTGTAACACACTGATATACACCACACCCCTCACTGTAACATACTGATATACCCCACATCACTCACTGTAACAGTCAGATATACCCCACACGCCTCACCGTAATACTCTGATATACCCAACTCCCCTCACTGTAACTCAATGATATACCCCTCACCCCTCGCTGGAACACACTGATATATCCCACACCCCTCGCTGGAACACACTGACATATCCCACACACCTCACTGTAACACTCTGACATACCCCACACACCTCACAGTAACACTCTGATATACCTCACACCCCTCACTATAACACTCTGAAATACCCCACACCCCTCATTGCAACACTCTGATATACCAACACCCCTCACTGTAACACACTTATATACACCACCTCCCTCACTGTAACACTCTGATATATCCCACACTCCTCACTGTAACTCTCTGATATACCCCACACACCTCACTGTTACACACTGAAATACCCCACACCCCTCACTGTAACACTCTGATATACCCCACACCCCTCACTGTAACACACTGATATACCCCACACCCCTCACTGTAACACTCTGATACACCCCACACCCCTCACTGTAACACTCTGAAATACCCCACACCACTCATTGTAACACACTGATATAACCCACACCCCTCACTGTAACACTCTGATATACCCCACTCCCCTCATTGTAACACTCTGATATATCCCACATCCCTCACTGTAACTCTCTGAAATACCCAACACCCCTCACTTTCACACTCTGATATACCGACACCACTCACTGTAACACACTGATATACCCGCACGCCTCACTGTAACACCCTGATATATCCCACACTCCTCACTGTAACACTCTGATATTCCCCACACCCCTCAATGTAACACACTGATATACCCCACACCCCTCACTGTAACACTCTGATATACCCCACACCCCTCACTGTAACACTCTGATATACACCACACCCCTCACTGTAACACTCTGATATACCCCACACCCCTCACTGTAACACACTGATATACCCCACACCAATCACTGTAACACTCTGATATAACCCACAACCCTCACTGTAACACACTGATAGACCCCACACCCCTAACTATAACACTCTGATATACCCCACACCCCTCACTGTAACACTGATATATCCCACACCCCTCACTGTAACACACTGATATATCCCAAACCCCTCACTGTAACACTCTGATATACCCCACACACCTCACTGTAACACTCTGATATACCCCACACCCCTCACTGTAACACTCTGATATATCCCTCACCCCTCACTGTAACACTCTGATAAACCCCACACCCCTCACTGTAACACTCTGATATATCCCACATCCCTCACTGTAACACGCTGATATATCCCACAGCCCTCACTTTTTACACTCTGATATACCCCACATCACTCACTGTAACAGTCAGATATACCCCACACGCCTCACCGTAATACTCTGATATACCCAACTCCCCTCACTGTAACTCAATGATATACCCCTCACCCCTCGCTGGAACACACTGATATATCCCACACCCCTCGCTGGAACACACTGACATATCCCACACCCCTCACTGTAACACTCTGATATACCCCACACCCCTCACTGGAACAAACTGATATATCCCACACCCCTCACTGTAACACTCTGATATACGCCACACCCCTCACTGTAACACTCTGACATACCCCACACACCTCACAGTAACACTCTGATATACCTCACACCCCTCACTATAACACTCTGAAATACCCCACACCCCTCATTGCAACACTCTGATATACCCACACCCCTCACTGTAACACACTTATATACACCACCTCCCTCACTGTAACACTCTGATATATCCCACACTCCTCACTGTAACTCTCTGATATACCCCACACACCTCACTGTTACACACTGAAATACCCCACACCCCTCACTGTAACACTCTGATATACCCCACACCCCTCACTGTAACACACTGATATACCCCACATCCATCACTGTAACACTGATATATCCCACACCCCTCACTGTAACACTCTGATACACCCCACACCCCTCACTGTAACACACTGATATACACCACACCCCTCACTGTAACATACTGATATACCCCACATCACTCACTGTAACAGTCAGATATACCCCACACGCCTCACCGTAATACTCTGATATACCCAACTCCCCTCACTGTAACTCAATGATATACCCCTCACCCCTCGCTGGAACACACTGATATATCCCACACCCCTCGCTGGAACACACTGACATATCCCACACCCCTCACTGTAACACTCTGATATACCCCACACCCCTCACTGGAACAAACTGATATATGCCACACCCCTCACTGTAACACTCTGACATACCCCACACACCTCACAGTAACACTCTGATATACCTCACACCCCTCACTATAACACTCTGAAATACCCCACACCCCTCATTGCAACACTCTGATATACCCACACCCCTCACTGTAACACACTTATATACACCACCTCCCTCACTGTAACACTCTGATATATCCCACACTCCTCACTGTAACTCTCTGATATACCCCACACACCTCACTGTTACACACTGAAATACCCCACACCCCTCACTGTAACACTCTGATATACCCCACACCCCTCACTGTAACACACTGATATACCCCACACCCATCACTGTAACACTGATATATCCCACACCCCTCACTGTAACACTCTGATACACCCCACACCCCTCACTGTAACACTCTGAAATACCCCACACCACTCATTGTAACACACTGATATAACCCACAACCCTCACTGTAACACTCTGATATACCCCACTCCCCTCATTGTAACACTCTGATATATCCCACATCCCTCACTGTAACTCTCTGAAATACCCAACACCCCTCACTTTCACACTCTGATATACCGACACCACTCACTGTAACACACTGATATACCCGCACGCCTCACTGTAACACCCTGATATATCCCACACTCCTCACTGTAACACTCTGATATTCCCCACACCCCTCAATGTAACACTCTGATATACCCCACACCCCTCACTGTAACACTCTGATATACCCCACACCCCTCACTGTAACACTCTGATATACACCACACCCCTCACTGTAACACTCTGATATACCCCACACCCCTCACTGTAACACACTGATATACCCCACACCAATCACTGTAACACTCTGATATAACCCACAACCCTCACTGTAACACACTGATAGACCCCACACCCCTAACTATAACACTCTGATATACCCCACACCCCTCACTGTAACACTGATATATCCCACACCCATCACTGTAACACACTGATATATCCCACACCCCTCACTGTAACACTCTGATATACCCCACACACCTCACTGTAACACTCTGATATACCCCACACCCCTCACTGTAACACTCTGATATATCCCTCACCCCTCACTGTAACACTCTGATATACCCCACACCCCTCACTGTAACACTCTGATATATCCCACATCCCTCACTGTAACACGCTGATATATCCCACAGCCCTCACTTTTTACACTCTGATATACCCCACACCCCTCACTGTAACACTCTGATACAACCCACACGCCTCACTGTAATACTCTGATATACCCCACACCCCTCACTGTAACACACTGATATACCCCACACCCCTCGCTGGAACACACTGATATATCACACACCCCTCGCTGGAACACACTGATATACCCCACACCCCTCGCTGGAACACACTGATATATCCCACACCCCTCGCTGGAACACAATGATATATCCCACACCCCTCAATGTAACACTCTGATATACCCCACACCCCTCACTGTAACACTCTGATATACCCCACACCCCTCACTGGAACACTCTGATATACACCACACCCCTCACTGTAACACTCTGATATACGCCACACCCCTCACTGCAACACTCTGACATACCCCACACACCTCACAGTAACACTCTGATATACCCCACACCCCTCACTGTAACACTCTGATACACCCCACACCCCTCACTGTAACATTCTGATATAACCCACACCCCTCACTGTAACACTCTGATATACCCCACACCACTCACTGTAACACACTGATATTTCCCACACCCCTCACTGTAACACTCTGATATACCCCACAACGCTCACTGGAACACTCTGATATACCCCACACCCCTCACTGTAACACTCTGATATACCCCACAACCCTCACTGTAACACTCTGATATACCCCACACCCCTCACAGTAACACTCTGATATACCCCACACCCAGCAATTTAACACTCTGATATACCCCACACCATTCACTGAAAAACTCTGATATAACCCACTCCCCTCACTGTAAATCTCTGATATACCCCACATCCTTCACTGCGACATCTGATATACTCCACACCCTTCAGTGAAACACACTGATATATCCCACACTCCTCACTATAACACTCTGAGATATCCCACATCGCTGACTGTAAAACTCTGATATAACACACACCCTTCACTGTAACACTCTGATATTGCGCACACCCCTCAAAGTAACAATCAGATATATCCCTCATCCCTCAATGTAACACAATGATATACCCCACACCCCTCACTGTAACAGTCTGATATACCCCACACCCCTCACTGTAACACTCTGATATACACCCCACACACCTCAGGGTAACACACTGATATGCCCCACAACCCTCACTGTAACACTCTGAAATAACCCACACCCCTCACTGTAACACCGAGATATACCCCACACCCCTCACTATAACACTCTGAAATACCCCACACTCCTCACTGTAACACACTGATATATCCCACACACCTCAGTGTAACACACTGATATATCCCACACCTCCCACTGTAACACTCTGACATACCCAACACCCCTCACTGTAACACACTGATATACCCAACAGCCCTCACTGTAACACACTGATATATCCCACACCCCTCACTGTAACACTCTGATATACCCCACAATCCTCACTGGAACACTCTGATATATCCCACACCCCTCACTGTAACACTCTGACATACCCAACACCCCTCACTGTAACACACTGATATATCCCACACCCCTCACTGTAACACTCTGATATACCCCACAACCCTCACTGGAACACTCTGGTATACCCCACACCCCTCACTGTAACACTCTGATATATCCCACACCCCTCAATGTAACACACTTATAGACACCACCCCACTCACTGTAACACTCTGATATATCCCACACCCCTCACTGTAACTCTCTGATATACCCCACACACCTCACTGTTACACACTAATATACCCCACACCCCTCACTGTAACACTCTGATATACCCCACACCCTCACTGTAATACACTGATATACCCCACACCCATCACTGTAACACTGATATATCCCACACCCCTCACTGTTACACACTGATATACCCCACGCCCCTCACTGTAACACACTGATATACCCCACACCCCTCACTGTAACACTCTTATACAACCCACACCCCTCACTGTAATACTCTGATATACCCCACACCCCTCACTGTAACTCTCTGATATACCCCACATCCCTCTCTGGAGCACTCTGATATACTCCACACCCCTCACTGTAACACTCTGATATACCCCACACCCCTCACTGTAACACTCTGATATACCCAACACCCCTCACTGTAACACACTGATATATCCCACACCCTTCACTGTAACACACTGATATACACCACACCCCTCAGTGTAACATTCTGATATAACCCACACCCCTCACTGTTAGACTCTGATATACCCCACACCCCTCACTGTAACACACTGATATTTCCCACACCCCTCACTGTAACACACTGATATTTCCCACACCCCTCACTGTAACACTCTGATATACCCCACAACCCTCACTGGAACACTCTGATATACCCCACACCCCTCACTGTAACACCTTTATATACCTCACACCCCTCATTGTAACACTCTGATATACCCCACACCCTTCACTGTCACACTCTGATGTACCCCACTCCCCTCATTGTAACACTCTGATATATCCCACATCCCTCACTGTAACTCTCTGAAATACCCAACACCCCTCACTGTAACACTCTGATATATCCCACACCCCTCACTGTAACACACTGATATACCCACATCCCTCAGTCTAACACACTGATATATACCACACCCCTCACTGTAACACTCTGATATACACCCCACACCCCTCATTCTAACACTCTGATATACCCCACACCCCTCACTGTTACACACTGATATACCCCACACCCCTCATTGTAACACTCTGATATACCCCACACCACTCACTGTAACACACTGATATAACCCACACCCCTCACTGTAACACTCTGATATACCCCACTCCCCTCATTGTAACACTCTGATATACCCCACACCCCTCACTGTAACACTCTGATATACCCCACTCCCCTCATTGCAACACTCTGATATATCCCACATCCCTCACTGTAACTCTCTGAAATACCCAACACCCCTCACTGTAACACTCTGATATACCCCACACCCCTCACTGTAACACACTGATATACCCACACCCCTCAGTTTCACACACTGATATACACCACACCCCTCACTGTAACACTCTGATATACCCCACAAACCTCACTGTAACACTCTGATATATCACACACCCCTCAACTGAAAACTCTGATATACCCCACGCCCCTCACTGTAACACTCTGATATACCCCACACCACGCACTGGAACACAGTGATATATCCCACACCCCTCACTGTAACATTCTGATATACGCCACACCCCTCACTGTAACACTCTGACATACCCCACACCCCTCACTGTAACACTCTGACATACCCCACACCCCTCACTGTAACACTCTGATACACCCCACACCCCTCACTGTAACACTCTGATATACCCCACACCCCTCACTGTAACACTCTGATATACTCCACACCCCTCAGTGTAAAACTCTGATATACTACACAGTCCTCAATGCAAGACTCTGATATACCCCACACCCAGCAATTTAACACTCTGTTATACCCCACACCACTCACTGAAAAACTCTGATATAACCCAATCCCCTCACTGTAAATCTCTGGTATACCTCACATCCCTCACTGCGACATCTGATATACTCCACAGCCTTCACTGAAACACACTGATATATCCCACACTCCTCACTATAACACTCTGAGATATCCCACATCGCTGACTGTAAAACTCTGATATAACACACACCCTTCACTGTAACACTCAGATATATCCCTCACCCCTCAATGTAACACACTGATATACCCCACACCCCTCACTGTAACAGTCTGATATACTCCACACCCCTCACTGTAACACACTGATATACCCAACACCACTCACTGTAACACTCTGATCTCTCTCAGACCCCTCACTGTAACACTCTGATATACACACCACACACCTCAGGGTAACACTATGATATATCCCACACCCCTCACTGTAACACACTGATATACCCCACACCCCTCACTGTAACACTCTGATATACCCCACACCCCTCACTGTAACTCTCAGACATAATCCACACCCCTCAGTGTAAGACTCTGATATACCACACACACCTCAAAGTAACACTCTGATATATCCCAGTCTGCTCACAGTAACACTCTGAAATACCCTACACACCTCACTGGGACACTCTGATATATCCCACACCCCTCACTGTAACTCTCAGACATACTCCACACCCCTCAGTGTAACACTCTGATATATCTCACACCCCTCAGTGTAACACTCTGATATACCACACACACCTCAAATTAACACTCTGATATATCCCAGTCTGCTCACCGTAACACTCTGAAATACCCTGCACACCTCACTGGGACACTCTGATATATCCCACACCCTTCACTGTAACTCTCAGACATACTCCACACCCCTCAGTGTAACACTCTGATATATCTCACACCCCTCAGTGTAACACACTGATATACTCCACACCCCTCACTGTAAAACTCTGATATACCCACACCCCTCACTGTAACACCCTGATATACCCCACACCCCTCACTATAACACTCTGAAATACCCCACACCCCTCATTGTAACAGTCTGATATACCCACACCCCTCACTGTAACACCCTGATATACCTCACACCCCTCATTGTAACACTCTGATATACCCCACACCACTCACGGTAACACACTGATATAACCCACACCCCTCACTGTAACACTCTGATATACCCCACTCCCCTCATTGTAACACTCTGATATATCCCACATCCCTCACTGTAACTCTCTGAAATACCCAACACCCCTCACTGTAACACTCTGATATATCCCACACCCCTCACTGTAACACACTGATATACCCCACACCCATTGCTGTAACACTCTGGTATACCCCACACCCCTCACTGTAACACACTGATATACCCCACACCCCTAACTATAACACTCTGATATACCCCACACCCCTCACTGTAACACTGATACATCCCACAAACCTCACTGTACCACACTGATATACCCCACACCACTCACTGTAATACTCTGATATATCCCACACCCCTCACTGTAACACACTGATATACCCACACCCCTCAGTGTAACACTCTGATATACACCACACCCCTCACTGTAACACTCTGATATACCCCACACCCCTCACTGTAACACACTGATATACTCCACACCCCTAACTATAACACTTTGATATACCCCACACCCCTCTCTGTAACACACTGATATACCCCACACCCCTCACTGTAACACTGATATATCACACACCCCTCACTGTAACACACTGATGTACCCCACACCCCTCACTGTAACACTCTGATATACCCCACACCCCTCACTGTAATACTCTGATATACCCCACACCCCTCACTGTAACTCTCTGATATACCCCACACCCCTCACTGTAACACTCTGATATACCCCACAACCCTCACTGTAACACTCTGATATACTCCAGAATGCTCACTGAAACACTCTGATATACCCCACACCCCTCACTGTAACACTCTGATATCCCCCACACCCCTCAGTTTCACACACTGATATACCCCACACCCCTCACTGTAACACACTGATATATCCCACACCCCTCACTGTAACACTCTGATATACCCCACACCACGCACTGGAACACACTGATATATCCCACACCCCTCACTGTAACATTCTGATATACCCCACACCCCTCACTGTAACACTCTGATACACCCCACACCCCTCACTGTAACACTCTGATATACCTCACACCCCTCACTGTAACACACTGATATATCCCAGACCCCTCACTGTAACACTTTGATATACCCCACAACCCTCACTGTAACACTCTGATATACCCCACAACCCTCACTGTAACACTCTGATATACCCCACACCCCTCACTGTAACACTCTGATATACTCCACACCCCTCAGTGTAAAACTCTGATATACTACACAGTCCTCAATGCAAGACTCTGATATACCCCACACCCAGCAATTTAACACTCTGTTATACCCCACACCACTCACTGAAAAACTCTGATATAACCCAATCCCCTCACTGTAAATCTCTGATATACCCCACATCCCTCACTGCGACATCTGATATACTCCACAGCCTTCACTGAAACACACTGATATATCCCACACTCCTCACTATAACACTCTGAGATATCCCACATCGCTGACTGTAAAACTCTGATATAACACACACCCTTCACTGTAACACTCAGATATTGCCCACACCCCTCAAATTAACACTCAGATATATCCCTCACCCCTCACTGTAACACACTGATATACCCCACAACCCTCACTGTAAGAGACTGATATACGCAACACCACTCACTGTAACACTCTGATATACAACCCACACACCTCAGGGTAACACTCTGATATACCCCACACCCCTCACTATAACACTCTGAAATACCCCACACCCCTCACTGTAACACTCTGATATACAACCCACACACCTCAGGGTAACACTCTGATATACCCCACACCCCTCACTATAACACTCTGAAATACCCCACACCCCTCATTGTAACACTCTGATATACCCACACCCCTCACTGTAACACCCTGATATACCTCACACCCCTCACTGTAACACTCTGATATACCCCACATCCCTCATTCTAACACTCTGATATACCCCACACCCCTCACTGTAACACACTGATATACCCCACACCCATCGCTGTAACACTCTGATATACCCCACACCCCTCACTGTAACACACTGATATACCCCACACCCCTCACTGTAACACTGATATATCCCACAACCCTCACTGTAACACACTGATATACCCCACACCCCTCACTGTAACACTCTGATATACCCCACACCCCTCACTGTAACACTCTGATGTATCCACACACCTCACTGTAACACACTGATATACCCACACCCCTCAGTGTAACACACTGATATACACCACACCCCTCACTGTAACACTCTGATATACCCTAAACCCCTCACTGTAACACTCTGATATACCCCACACCCCTCACTGTAACACTCTGATATACCCCACATCCCTCATTCTAACACTCTGATATACCCCACACCCCTCACTGTAACACACTGATATACCCCACACCCATCGCTGTAACACTCTGATATACCCCACACCCCTCACTGTAACACACTGATATACCCCACACCCCTCACTGTAACACTGATATATCCCACAACCCTCACTGTAACACACTGATATACCCCACACCCCTCACTGTAACACTCTGATATACCCCACACCCCTCACTGTAACACTCTGATGTATCCACACACCTCACTGTAACACACTGATATACCCACACCCCTCAGTGTAACACTGATATATCCCACAACCCTCACTGTAACACACTGATATACCCCACACCCCTCACTGTAACACTGATATATCCCACAACCCTCACTGTAACACACTGATATACCCCACACACCCTCACTGTAACACACTGATATACACCACACCCCTCACTGTAACACTCTGATATACCCTAAACCCCTCACTGTAACACTCTGATATACACCACACCCCTCACTGTAACACTCTGATACACCCTAAACCCCTCACTGTAACACTCTGATATATCCCACACCCCTCACTGTAACATTCTGATATACGCCACACCCCTCACTGTAACACTCTGATATATCCCACACCCCTCACTGTAACACTCTGATATATCCCACACCCCTCACTGTAACACTCTGATATACCCCACACCCCTCACTGTAACACACTGATATATCCCACACCCCTCACTGTAACACTCTGATATACCCCACACCCCTCACTGTAACACACTGATATATCCCACACCCCTCACTGTAACATTCTGATATACCCCACACCCCTCACTGTAACGCTCTGATATACCCCACACCCCTCACGGTAACACTCTGTTATACCCCACTGGACATTCGTTATATATCAAAACTGATTCTGACCTTTGTTATTCCGGCCATCTTCTTCAGGAAGCTGACAGTCCGATGCTTTTTGGTGCTCCCTCGAGGGTCCAGTTCGCTGGTCTTTGTTCTGTCACCTTTACTGGTGTCCGTGGGATGGTTACTGTGGGAGTGTCAATGT
>JANJGN010002574.1:57500-66675 GCA_026770705.1 Isurus oxyrinchus
TTCTGATTTGGTTTTAATCCCCAGGCCGACTAACGGTCTGAAACACAAGGAACTAAACTCCTGGACCTGTGAGACCGCAAGCCTGTGACCTCTGGCCCTGGGGGTGGGGGGGGAGGCGCGATGAAGAGTGACCACATACTGAAAAAAGAGAGAGGGGAAGCGGAGCTGGTGGCGTGGGTCGGTGTGGGGGGGGGGGGGGGGGGTCGGGGTGTGAAAGGTCAAGGGTCGGCCCTCAGATTGCGCGCGACAGGCTGACCGGGAACTCACGGGCGTAATCGTCCACCATCTCGTCAATCCTGGACATGGATCCGGCCTTGTTCCGGCCCACTCTGATCCCGGAGCCAGAGACCCCGTGTAGATCCTGCGGGAATAGCAGAGGGGACGGGTTAACCCCACGATGGCTGGCACTTTGCCCCCAAACCTCCCCCCCCCCCCACCACCCCAACCCCCACCAAAACCCAACCAGGCCACAGCCACTGACCCGCCCTCCCCAGCAGGACCCCGTGCCCTGCAATTCACCCGCCGGTACTGAGGCCAACTCCAGCCGCTACTGCCGTGCCAGGGTTAGAGAGGGTCCACACCTCTGTCGAACCTCACCCACCCGCAACCCCACCCCCACCCCACCACCCCCTCACAATTCACCAAACGACGACGGGCGCGGCAGAGATTAAATGCTAGCCCACGCCAGACAGCACCTCGGAGGGAATCGGCCCTCGCGTTTCACAGACGGTCTGTTAACCTGGGATTCAGCGGGTGCACCCAGAACCCACACTCCCGGTGTGAGTACTGAGGGAGTGCCACACTGTCGGAGGGTCAGTACTGAGGGAGTGCAGCACTGTCGGAGGGTCAGTACTGAGGGAGTGCCGCCCTGTCAGAGGGTCAGTACTGAGGGAGTGCCGCTCTGTCAGAGGGTCAGTACTGAGGGAGTGCCGCTCTGTCAGAGGGTCAGTACTGAGGGAGTGCCGCACTGTTGGAGGGTCAGTACTGAGGGAGTGCCGCACTGTCGGAGTGTCAGTACTGAGGGAGCGCCACACTGTCGGAGGGTCAGTACTGAGGGAGTGCCGCACTGTTGGAGGGTCAGTACTGAGGGAGCGCCGCACTGTCGGAAGGTCAGTACTGAGGGAGTGCTGCACTGTCAGAGGTCAGTAGTGAGGGAGTGCTGCACTGTCAGAGGTCAGTAGTGAGGGAGTGCTGCACTGTCAGAGGTCAGTAGTGAGGGAGTGCTGCACTGTCAGAGGTCAGTAGTGAGGGAGTGCTGCACTGTCAGAGGTCAGTAGTGAGGGAGTGCTGCACTGTCAGAGGTCAGTAGTGAGGGAGTGCTGCACTGTCAGAGGTCAGTAGTGAGGGAGTGCTGCACTGTCAGAGGTCAGTAGTGAGGGAGTGCTGCACTGTCAGAGTGTGGCATCTGCTAGTTACAGTACCAGTCCCAGTACAGCTACAACACTGACATCTACCCGGCTGTGTGGAAAATTGCCCAGGTATGTCCTGTACACAAAAAGCAGGACAAATCCAACCCGGCCAATTACCCCCCATCAGTCTACTCTCCATCATCAGTAAAGTGCTGGAAGGGGTCATCAACAGTGCTATCAAGCGGCACTTGCTTAGCAATAACCTGCTCACTGACACCCAGTTTGGGTTCTGCCAGGACCACTCAGCTCCTGACCCCATTACAGCCTTGGTTCAAACATGGACAAAAGAGCTGAACTCCCGAGGTGAGGTGAGAGTGACTGCCCTTGACATCGAGGCAGCATTTGACCGAGTGTGGCATCAAGGAGCCCCAGCAAAACTGGAGTCAATGGGAATCAGGGGGAAAACTCTCCGCTGGTTAGGGTCATACCCAGCACAAAGGAAGATGGTTGTGGTTGTTGGAGGTCAGTCATCTCAGTCCCAGGACATCACTGCAGGAGTTCCTCAGGGTAGTGTCCTCGGCCCAACCATCTTCAGCTGCTTCATCAATGTCCTTCCTTCCATCATAAGGTCAGAAGTGGGGATGTTCGCTGATGGTTGCACAATGTTCAGCACCATTCACAACTCCTCAGACACTGAAGCAGTCCATGTCCAAATGCAGCAAGACCTGGACAATATCCAGGCTCGGGGCTGACAAGTGGTGAGTAACATTCACACCACACAAGTGTCAGGCAATGACCATCTCCTACAAGAGAGAATCTAACCATCTCCCCTTGATGTTCAATGGCATTACCATCGATGACCCTCCGACAGTGCGGCACTCCCTCAGCACTGACCCTCTGACAGTGTGGCATTCCCTCAGAACTGACCCTCTCACATACACACATTCTCTCTCTCACACACACACACATTCACACACAGACACAGACACTGACATACACACATGTTCTCGCACGCACGCATGCTCGCACACCCACACACAAACACACACACAGTCACACACACCCATCCGCACACACAGACACATTCACATACACACAGTCACACACACCCACACACATACACATAGTCACACACACACAGTCACACACACCCACACAAACACACTGACAGACACACATATTCACACACGCACAGATGCACACACATACACATTCACACACACACAGACACACACATTCACACACATACACAGACGCACACACATTCACACACACACACGCGCACACACACACACACACACACACACACACACACATTCACACACACACACGCGCACACACACTGACACATACACACGTTCACACACTGACACACACACACATTCACACACACACACACACACTGACACACACACACATTCACACACAGAGATACACATGCACACATACAGATACAGACACACGCACACACACAGATACAGATACGCACACACACAGATACACACATGCACACACACAGATACAGACACACACGCACACACACAGATACACACATGCACACACACAGATACAGACACACAGACACACACATACACACACATAGATATAGACACGCACACACACAGATACACACATGCACACACACAGATACAGACACACACACACACACACAGATACACACATGCACACACACAGATACAGACACACACACACACAGACACACACATGCACACACACAGATACAGACACGCACGCACACACACAGATACACACACGCACACACACAGATACAGACACACACAGACACACACATGCACACACACAGATACAGACACACACACACAGATACACACATGCACACACACAGATACAGACACACAGACACACACAGACACACACATGCACACACACAAATACAGACACACACACACACACACATGCACACACACAGATACAGACACACACACACAGATACACACATGCACACACACAGATACAGACACACAGACACACACAGACACACACATGCACACACACAGATACAGACACGCACACACACAGATACACACATGCCCACACACAGATACAGACACACACACACACACACACACACACACACACACACACAGATACACACATGCACACACAGACACACACACACACACACATGCACACACACAGATACAGACACGCACACACACAGATACAGACACGCACACACACAGATACAGACACACACACAGATACACACACACACACACACAGATACAGACACACACACAGATACACACACACACAGATACACACACACACACACACACAGATACACACACACACACACACACACACACACACACACACACACACACACACACACACAGACACACAGATACAGACACACACACACAGATACACACACACACACACACACACACACACAGATACAGACACACACGCACACACAGATATACACACACACACACACACACACACACACACACACACACACACACACACACACACACACACAGATACAGACGCACAGTCTCCGTGTTGCTTCCCAGTCATTCACATGCCTCCTTCTCACCCCACTCCTCCTCAGCCTCCTCCTCTGCCAAGGACAGTAGTAATTCCAGCTCTCCGGCGCTGCTGTATATCGGCATCCTGCGGGTGTCCTGGCCATGCTGAGTGGTCAGCCCCATGGCCTGTATGGTCTCGAGGTCATTGTCCTCCAGGTCCTCCAGACTGATGCTGAACACAGGGAACAAACAGGATCAGAGGCTGCTCGACCCTCCCTTACTGACCATCTGCAGCCCCCCAGCCGTCTGTCCCTCCAACCCCTCCCCGGTGGGACAAAACCAGACCCCCTCCCCAAAACACCCAAAACTACTTGTCAACAAACCTCACCCCATCCCCAAAACTCCCCCCCCTCCCCAAAACACCCAAAACTACTTGTCAACAAACCTCCCCCCGCCCCAAACCTCCCCCCTCCCCAAAACTCCCCCCTCCCCAAAACCTCCCCCCTCCCCAAAACTCCCCCCTCCCCAAAACTCCCTCCCCCAAACTTCCCCCCTTCCCAAAACCAACCCCCTCCCCAAAACTCCCACCCTCCCCAAAACTTCCCCTTCCAAAACCAACCCCCTCCTCCAAAACTCCCCCCTCCCCACTCCCCCCCCCAAAACTCCCCCCTCCCCAAAACTCCACCCCCCTCCCCAAAACTTCCCCCTTCCCAAAACGAGCCCCCTCCTCAAAACACCCAAAACTACTTCTCCCCAAAACTCCCCCCCTCCCCAAAACTACACCCTCCCCAAAACCCACCTTCTCCCCAAAACTCCCCCCCCCCAAAACTACACCCCTCCCCAAAAACCCACCTTCTCCCCAAAACTACCCCCTCCCTAATATACCCCCTCCCCAAAATTACCCCCCCTCCCCAAAACACCCAAAACTACTCCACAAAACTCCTCCCTCCCTAACACCCACCTTCTCCCCAAAACTCCCCCCTCCCCAAAACCTCACCTACTCCCCAAAACTCCCCCCTCCCCAAAACCTCACCTACTCCCCAAAACTCCCCCCTCCCCAAAACTCACCTACCCCCCAAAACTCCCCCCCCCCAAAACTCACCACTCCCCAAAACTCCCCCCCCCCCCAAACTCACCTACTCCCCAAAACTCCCACCCCCTACCCCAAACTCCCCCCCCCCAAAACTCCCCCCTCCCCAAACTCACCTACCTCCCAAAACACCCCCTCCCCAAAACTCACCTACTCCCCAAAACCCCCCCCACCCCCAACACTCACCTACTCCCCAAAACTCCCCCTCCCCAAAACTCACCTACTCCCCCAAACACTCCCCCCTCCCCAAAACTCACCTACTCCCCAAAACTCACCCCCCCCCCAAACTCACCTACTCCCCAAAACTCCCCCTCCCCCAAAACTCACCTACTCCCCAAAACTCCCCCCTCCCCAAAACTCACCTACTCCCCAAAACTCCCCCCTCACCCAAAACTCACCTACTCCCCAAAACTCACCTACACCCCAAAACTCCCCCCCCCAAACTCACCTACTCCCCAAAACTCCCCCCTCCCCAAAACCCACCTCTCCCCAAAACTCCCCCCTCCCCAAAACTACACCCACCCCAAAACCCACCTTCTCACCCAAAACAACCCCCTCCCTAATATTACCCCTCCCCAAAAATACCCCTCCCCAAAACACCCAAAACTACTCCACAAAACTCCTCCCTCCCTAAAACCCACCTTCTCCCCAAAACTCCCCCCTCCCCAAAACTACACCCTCCCCAAAACTCACCTACTCCCCAAAACTCCCCCCTCCCCAAAACTCACCTACTCCCCAAAACTCCCCCCTCCCCA
Source organism: Isurus oxyrinchus (assembly GCA_026770705.1). Taxonomy (NCBI): domain Eukaryota; kingdom Metazoa; phylum Chordata; class Chondrichthyes; order Lamniformes; family Lamnidae; genus Isurus; species Isurus oxyrinchus. Next base: position 63,214 of record JANJGN010002574.1, read on the forward strand.
AAACTCACCCCTCCCAAAACTCCCCCTCTCCAAACTTCCCCCTCCCCAAAACTCACCTACTCCCCAAAACACCCCCTCCCCAAAACTCACCTACTCCCCAAAACTCCCCCTCCCCAAAACTCACCTACTCCCCAAAACACCCCCTCCCCAAAACTCACCTACTCCCCAAAACACCCCCTCCCCAAAACTCCCCCTCCCCAAAAACTCACCTACTCCCCAAAACACCCCCTCCCCAAAACACCCCCTCCCCAAAACTCCCCCTCCCCAAAACTCACCTACTCCCCAAAACACCCCCTCCCCAAAACTCACCTACTCCCCAAAACACCCCCTCCCCAAAACTTCTCCCTCCCCAAAACTCCCCCCTCCCCAAAACTCACCTACTCCCCAAAACTCACCTACTCCCCAAAACTCACCCCTCCCCAAAACTCCCCCCCTCCCCAAAACTCCCCCCTCCCCAAAACCCACCTTCTCCCCAAAACTCCCCCCTCCCCAAAACTACACCCTCCCCAAAACTTCCCCCTTCCCAAAACTCCCCCCTCCCCAAAACTACACCTTCCTCAAAACTCCCCCTCTCCAAAACCAACCTCCTTCCCAAAACACCCCCCACCCAAAACACCCCCTTTCCCAAAACACCCCCTCCTCAAAACTCCCCCTTCCCCAAAACATGCCCCCACTCAAAACACCCCTTCCCCAAAACACCCCCCACCCCAAAACTCCCCTCCCCAAAACTCCCCCTTCCCCAAAACACCCCTTCCCCAAAACACCCCCCCAGCCAAAACTCCCCCTTCCCAAAACACCCCTTCCCCAAAAACTCCCCCTTCCCCAAAACATGCCCCCACTCAAAACACCCCTTCCCCAAAACTCCCCCTTCCCCAAAACTCCCCCTTCCCCAAAACATGCCCCCACTCAAAACACCCCTTCCCCAAAACACCCCCCACCCAAAACTCCCCCTCCCCAAAACACCCCCCAGCCAAAACTCCCCCTCCCCAAAACACCCCCTTCCCCAAAACTCCCCCTCCCCAAAACACCCCCCAGCCAAAACTCCCCCTCCCCAAAACTGCCTGTCCCAAAAATCCCCCTCCACAAAACTCCCCTCACCCAAAATACCCCCTCCCCAAAACCTCCCTCAAAACTCCCCCTCCCCAAAATCCCCCTCCCCAAAACTCCCCCCACACAAAACACCCCCTCCCCCAAAACTCCAACTCCCCAAGACTCCCCCTCCCCAAAACTCCCTCCTCCCCAAAGCAGCCCCTCCTCTAAAGTCCCCCCTCCCTGATACCCGTCTCGACACCGCCCCCATCCATCACCTTCCCACTTGTGCTGTGCTCGGAGTGAGGAGAATGGGAGGGGAGGGAGGGGACGGGATGGGAGGTTTGGGAGGGGGGGAGGGGGGAATGAGGTGCGGGTGGGGGGGGGGTGCGAGGGAGTGGGCGGGTTAGAGGGTCCTCTCTCGCTCACTCCTCCCCCGCCCTCACCCTCTCTTCACCCCCCCCCCCCCCCCCACACCCTCTTCCGCCTCCGGCCCCTCCTATAGCCTCCGCCGGACAAACCCCTCCCCTCCCCTACCCTTGCCCCTCCCGAAACACCCCCTCCCCCTCCCCCTCCCCCTCCCCCTCCCCACCCCTCCTACCTCCGCTCGTGCTCACTGTCCAGTTCGTAGTGGAGGTGCTTCGCCGGCTCCCAGCTGTGGCGTCGGAAGGGGGACTCGGACCGGATCAGCGCCCTCAGCCTCGATGACCTCCTCAGGGGCACCCCTGACACCAGGCCCGCTCCCGCCGGCTCGTCCTCTTCGTCCCCCCAGGGGCTCCCGGCGACCTCCGGCGACCTCCGGCCCCCGGCCCCGGGGTCGGGGCCGCCAGCCAGGTCGGAGGTCATGCCCTCGTCCGTCGGAGGTCGGAGGTCCTGAAAACAGCCAAGGGAGGGTTGGTGGGGGTGGGGGGGGTGGGGGGGTGGTTGGGGGGGGTAGGGTCAGCTGGGCCGAAAGGGTCAACCAAGGTGCCGGGGTGAGCGGCAGTGCCAACATCTAAGGTGACCCTCAGGTTGCCAAGCAACCATGCAAGGTGCAGGGACTCGGGTGGGTGCAGGGAGTTATCCAAGACCCTTTATAAACCCCCCACCCCCACCTCCCAGTTAGGCCCCAGCGGGAGTGTTGTGTCCTGTTCTGGGCCTCGCACTTTGGGAAGGATGTCAAGGGCCTCGGAGAGGGTGCGGAGGGAGATTTACTCCGAATGGGACCAGGGATGAGGGGCTTCAGTCCGTGTGGAGAAGCCGGGATTGTTCTCCTTAGAGCGGAGAAGGTTAAGGGGGAGATTGAATCGAGGCGTTCGGAATCAGGAAGGGGGTTCGGACAGAGTAAATAAGGAGAAAACTGTTCCCACTGGGCAGGAGGGTCGGTAACCAGAGGGGACACAGATTGAAGAGAATCGGGAAGGGAACCAGAGGGGGAGATGAGGAGAATTTGTTTTTATTTACACAGCGAGTTGTTGTGATCTGGAAGGCGCTGCCTGAAAGGGCGGTGGAAGCAGATTCAATAGGAACTTTCAAAAGGGGGGGGAATCGGATAAATACTGGGAGGGGGGGCATTTGGTGGGGGGAAGAGGAGGGGAGAGTGGGGACTAATTGGATAGGTCCTTCAAAGAGCCAGCACGGGCACAATGGGCCGAATGGCCTCCTTCTGAACGGTGGGGCTCGTGGAACCTGGTAAATATTGCGAGGCCCATCCACCCCCTACCCCCTCCACCCCCCAACCCTCCACCCTCCTCACTCTGAGGCCCCCGCTCCCAATCAACAAAGCACCCAAACTGGGCTTCCACCAGAGGGTAAAGACTGAGGAGCAGCCCCAGCATGGCGTCCAGGGTTACAGGGCAGAGAGTTCGCAGCTCGACACCCTGCTCCTATAGACACACAGGCGGCTGGAGGGGCAGAGGGTTACAGGGCAGGACGGTCCGACTGAAGAGTTCTAAAATCAAGCTGGAAGTTGCTGGGATATCACGCAAATCAACTTAGCCAACCCGTGCAACAACGGTCAGGCTTCATCTCGGGCCTAGTCTCCTGATGGCAGCCGTCTTAGGACTGCAGGCGTCACAATTGTCTTGTGAGGCCAGTGGTCGGCAGAGGGGTACTGTGGGGGACCCTAACCCCCATCGTTAAACAGCAAACCACCCCCCCCGCAACTCCCCAAGTGGGGTTGACTGAAGTGCCCCCAGGGTCTAATAGCCTGAAGCCCCCAGCTGGGCCCAGTCAGAGACAAGAAACCACGTACAGAATGGTCATTAGTGTGTGTGGGACCCGTACCCCAGTGAGAGTCAGTGTGTGTGGGACCCGTACCCCAGTGAGAGTCAGTGTGTGTGGGATCTTTACCCCAGTGAGAGTCTGTGTGTGTGGGACCCATACCCCAGTGAGTGTCAGAGTGTGTGTGGGACCCGTATACCAGTGAGAGTCAGTGTGTGTGGGACTGTACCC
>JANJGN010002575.1:0-66609 GCA_026770705.1 Isurus oxyrinchus
TACAGTCTTTTCCTGATCCTGCACCAGCCCTCACATCCCTGAGTTGTCTGTCAGGAAGAGGACACAAGTTGGATCAATCACCAAAGACCAACATTCTGCAAGATACAGGCTGTGGCTGTGGGGAGACAAATGTCTTTACACCCTATCATTAGAAACCCTCGATTCTCACTCAGGCTCAGAGATTGTTGGCACCAATCAATGTTGAAAGCTCCAGAATGCTGAGTGAATATGTAATATGCTCAATGCTGCTCAGGTCTTAATGTCTATTGGCTCCTGACCAACCCCTGAGGTTCCCTGTGAGTAAGAGTACTGAGAAAACTGAGACTGGATTTATTCTGGTCAAACTTTCTCACTGTCAACTGCCTTCTAGTTAAACATTTGCACCGTCAGCTCCAAATCCTCTCTTCCGTTAACCCTAAGATCTTGCTCTCTACTTAAACAATTGCAGTTGGTTTTAGGTGAGCGGATGGGCAGGGTGGTGTGGGTCTGCAATCACATTAGGTAAACATGTTTGTGTCTAAACACAGGGCTGTGCTTGTGTGCGTACATGGGCCTGTGTTTGTGTGTATACATGGGCCTGTGTGTGTCTACATGGGGCTGTGTTCATGTGTGTACATGGGGCTGTGATTGTGTGTACACATGGGGCTGTGTTTATGTGTGTACATGGGGCTGTATTTGTGTGTACACATGGGGTTGTGTTTGTGTGTGTACACATAGGGCTGTGTTTGTGTGTGTGAACATGGGGCTGTGTTTGTGTGTGTACATGGATCTATGTTTGCATGTGTACATGGGGCTGCGGTTGCATGTGTACATGGGTCTGTGTTTGCATGTGTACTTGGGGCTGTGTTTGCGTGTGAACATGCGGCTGTGTTTCCATGTGTACATGGGCCTGTCTTTATGTGTGTACATGGGTCTATGTTTGTGTATGTATATGGGGCTGTGTTTGCATTTGCACATGGGTCTGTGTTTGCGTGTGTACATGGGGCTATGTTTGTGTGTGTACATGGGGCTGTGTTTGTGTGTGTACATGGGGCTGTGTTTGCATGTGTACATGGAGCTGTGTTTTTGTGTGTACATGGGTCTGTGTTTGTATGTGTACATAGGTCTGTGTTTGTGTGTGTACATGGGTCTTTGTTTGCACGTGTACATGGGGCTGTGGTTGCATGTGTACATGGGTCTGTGTTTGCATGTGTACTTGGGGCTGTGTTTGCATGTGTACATGCGGCTGTGTTTGCATGTGTACATGGGCCTGTCTTTATGTGTGTACATGGGTCTATATTTGTGTATGTATATGGGGCTGTGTTTGCATTTGCACACGGGTCTGTGTTTGCATGTGTACATGGGGCTGTGTTTATGTGTGTACATGGGTCTGTGTTTGTATGTGTACATGGGTCTGTGTTTGTGTGTGTACATAGGTCTGTGTTTGTGTGTGTACAAGGGTCTGTGTTTGTGTGTGTACAAGGGTCTGTGTTTGTGTGTGTACATGGGTCTGTGTTTGTGTGTGTACAAGGGTCTGTGTTTGTGTGTGTACAAGGGTCTGTGTTTGTGTGTGTACAAGGGTCTGTGTTTGTGTGTGTACAAGGGTCTGTGTTTGTGTGTGTACAAGGGTCTGTGTTTGTGTGTGTACATGCTTTGCTGGTGGTGGGCGGACTGGATGATTTGAGGTGGTGAACAAACTGCAGGCCAGGTGGATTGCTTGCTGAATAAACAGTGTACAAAGTGATGACCACTTCTGAAGATGCAGTAACTGTTGAGCAGGTAGGTACAGTTCAGATACACATCAGCCACAACCTAACTGAAAGGTGGAAGAGGCTCTGTGGGCTTAATGGTGTCTTTCTGAAATCATAAAAGGTTACAGAATAGAAGGAGGCCAATTGGTGTCCCTATCTCTGCCACTCTCGGCAACAACTCAGCTCGTTCATCTCTCTCACTTCCTCACTGAAAATCTTCCCTCTTTAAATAATTATCCAATTCTTTTTGACAACCACACTTGAATCTTCCTTCACCACACTGTGCATTCCAATCCAAATGCATTCAAAAGCTTTTCCTCATGTCTCCATTGGTTCTTTTGCCAATCACTTTAAATCAATGCTGTCTGGATCTCCATCCATCCAACACTGGGAGCAGTTTTTCTCTACCTACCTTGTCCAGACCTCTCATGATTTTGAATTCCCTTATCAAATCTGCTCTGAACCTTCTGTTCTCCAAGGAGAACAGTCCTGGCTCCTCCAATCTATCTGTGTAACTGTGGTCCTTCATCCCTGGAACCATTCTCATGGATCTGTCCTACACCCTCTCTAATGCCTTCATATCCTTCCTAGAATTGTTCTCAATACTCCAGTTGAGCCTCAACTAGGCTCATCAGGACTTCCTTGCTTTTGTATTTTCCCTTGGCAAAGTCAGGAACCATTGAGAGTGCACGGTCCACAAATGCCAGGCAAGGCAATGTCTCAGTGATTTACAGGAGACAGCCTCCTACTTGGCCACCTCCAGGCCCCCTGACTAATGGAGGCTGATGGCCGGCTTCTGGTGCTAATAGACCTTTCAAAGGCTTAATGGCAGACATTCCATCCATCAATATCAACAACTCAACTGCTCCCCATATCCCCCAATATCAACAACTCAACTGCTCCCCATATCCCCCAATCTCAACTACACAACTAGCCCCATATCCCCCAATATCAACAACTCAACTGCTCCCCATATCCCTCAATCTCACCTACACAACTGGCCCCATATCCCCCAAACTCAACTACACAACTAGCCCCATATCCCCCAATCTCAACTACACAACTAGCCCCATATACCCCAATCTCAACTACACAATTAGCCCCATATCCCCCAATCTCACCTACACAACTGGCCCCATATCCCCCAATCTCACCTACACAACTGGCCCCATATCCCCCAATCTCAACTACACAACTGGCCCATATCCCCCAATCTCAACTACAGAACTAGCCCCATATCCCACAATCTCAACTACACAACTAGCCCCATATCCCCCAATCTCAACTACACAACTGGCCCCATATCCCCTAATCTCAAATATCCAACTGGCCCCATATCCCCCAATCACAACTACACAACTAGCCCCATATCCCCCAGTCTCAAATATCCAACTGGCCCCATATCCCCCAATCTCAACTACACAACTAGCCCCATATCCCCCAATCTCAAATATCCAACTGGCCCTATATCCTCCAATCTCAACTACACAACTAGCCCCATATCCCCCAATCTCAACTACACAACTAGCCCCATATCCCTCAATCTCAACTACACAACTAGCCCCATATCCCCCAATCTCAACTACACAACAAGTCCCATATCCCCCAATCTCACCTACACAACTGGCCCCATATCCCCCAATCTCAACTACACAACTGGCCCCATATCCCCCAATCTCAACTACACAACTAGCCCCATATCCCCCAATCTCAACTATACAACTGGCCCCATATCCTCCAATCTCAACTACACAACTAGCCCCATATACCCCAATCTCAACTACACAATTAGCCCCATATCCCCCAATCTCACCTACACAACTGGCCCCATATCCCCCAATCTCAACTACACAACTAGCCCCATATCCCCCAATCTCACCTACACAACTGGCCCCATATCCCCCAATCTCAGCTACACAACTGGCCCCATATCCCCCAATCTCAACTACAGAACTAGCCCCATATCCCACAATCTCAACTACACAACTAGCCCCATATCCCCCAATCTCAACTACACAACTGGCCCCATATCCCCTAATCTCAAATATCCAACTGGCCCCATATCCCCCAATCACAACTACACAACTAGCCCCATATCCCCCAATCTCAAATATCCAACTGGCCCCATATCCCCCAATCTCAACTACACAACTAGCCCCATATCCCCCAATCTCAAATATCCAACTGGCCCTATATCCTCCAATCTCAACTACACAACTAGCCCCATATCCCCCAATATCAACTACACAACTAGCCCCATATCCCCCAAACTCAACTACACAACTAGTCCCATATCCCCCAATCTCACCTACACAACTGGCCCCATATCCCCCAATCTCAACTACACAACTGGCCCCATATCCCCCAATCTCACCTACACAACTAGCCCCATATCCACCAATCTCAACTACACAACTAGCCCCATATCCTCCAATCTCAACTACACAACTAGCCCCATATCCCCCAATCTCAAATATCCAACTGGCCCCATATCCCCCAATCTCAACTACACAACTAGCCCCATATCCCCCAATCTCAAATATCCAACTGGCCCTATATCCTCCAATCTCAACTTCAAAACTAGCCCCATATCCCCCAATCTCAACTACACAACTAGCCCCATATCCCCCAATCTCAACTACACAACTAGCCCCATATCCCCCAACCTCAACTACACAACTAGCCCCATATCCCCCAACCTCAACTACACAACTAGCTCCATATCCCCCAATCTCAACTACACAACTCGCCCCATATGCCCCAATCTCAAATATCCAACTGGCCCTATATCCCCCAATCTCAACTAGCCCCATATCCCCCAATCTCAACTACACAACTAGCTCCATATCCCCCAATCTCACCTACACAACTGCACCCCATATCCCCCAATCTGAAATATCCAATTGGCCCCATATCCCCCAGTCTCAAATATCCAACTGGCCCTATATCCCCCAATCTCAACTACACAACTAGCCCCATATCCCCCAATCTCAACTACACAACTAGCCCTATATCCCCCAATCTCAACTACACAACTAGCCCCATAACCCCCAATCTCAACTACACAACCAGCCCCATATCCCCCAATCTCAACTACACAACTAGCCCCATATCTCCCAATCTCAACTATCCAACTGGCCCCATATCCCCCAAACTCAACTACACAACTGCACCCCGTATCCCCCAATCTGAAATATCCAATTGGCCCCATATCCCCCAGTCTCAAATATCCAACTGGCCCTATATCCCCCAATCTCAACTACACAACTAGCCCCATATCCCCCAATCTCAACTACACAACTAGCCCCATATCCCCCAATCTCAACTACACAACTAGCCCCATATCCCCCAATCTCAACTACACAACTAGCCCCATATCCTCCAATCTCAACTACACAACTGGCCCCATATCCCCCAATCTCAACTACACAACTGGCCCCATATCCCCCAATCTCAACTACACAACTAGCCCCATATCCCCCAATCTCAACTACACAACTAGCCCCATATCCCCCAACCTCAACTACACAACTAGCTCCATATCCCCCAATCTCAACTACACAACTTTCCCCATATGCCCCAATCTCAAATATCCAACTGGCCCTATATCCCCCAATCTCAACTAGCCCCATATCCCCCAATCTCAACTACACAACTGCACCCCATATCCCCCAATCTGAAATATCCAATTGGCCCCATATCCCCCAGTCTCAAATATCCAACTGGCCCTATATCCCCCAATCTCAACTACACAACTAGCCCCATATCCCCCAATCTCAACTACACAACTAGCCCTATATCCCCCAATCTCAACTACACAACTAGCCCCATAACCCCCAATCTCAACTACACAACTGGCCCCATATCCCCCAATCTCAACTACACAACTAGCCCCATATCTCCCAATCTCAACTATCCAACTGGCCCCATATCCCCCAAACTCAACTACACAACTGCACCCCGTATCCCCCAATCTGAAATATCCAATTGGCCCCATATCCCCCAGTCTCAAATATCCAACTGGCCCTATATCCCCCAATCTCAACTTCACAACTAGCCCCATATCCCCCAATCTCAACTACACAACTAGCCCCATATCCCCCAATCTCAACTACACAACTAGCCCCATATCCCCCAACCTCAACTACACAACTAGCCCCATATCCCCCAACCTCAACTACACAACTAGCTCCATATCCCCCAATCTCAACTACACAACTCGCCCCATATGCCCCAATCTCAAATATCCAACTGGCCCTATATCCCCCAATCTCAACTAGCCCCATATCCCCCAATCTCAACTACACAACTAGCTCCATATCCCCCAATCTCACCTACACAACTGCACCCCATATCCCCCAATCTGAAATATCCAATTGGCCCCATATCCCCCAGTCTCAAATATCCAACTGGCCCTATATCCCCCAATCTCAACTACACAACTAGCCCCATATCCCCCAATCTCAACTACACAACTAGCCCTATATCCCCCAATCTCAACTACACAACTAGCCCCATAACCCCCAATCTCAACTACACAACCAGCCCCATATCCCCCAATCTCAACTACACAACTAGCCCCATATCTCCCAATCTCAACTATCCAACTGGCCCCATATCCCCCAAACTCAACTACACAACTGCACCCCGTATCCCCCAATCTGAAATATCCAATTGGCCCCATATCCCCCAGTCTCAAATATCCAACTGGCCCTATATCCCCCAATCTCAACTACACAACTAGCCCCATATCCCCCAATCTCAACTACACAACTAGCCCCATATCCCCCAATCTCAACTACACAACTAGCCCCATATCCCCCAATCTCAACTACACAACTAGCCCCATATCCTCCAATCTCAACTACACAACTGGCCCCATATCCCCCAATCTCAACTACACAACTGGCCCCATATCCCCCAATCTCAACTACACAACTAGCCCCATATCCCCCAATCTCAACTACACAACTAGCCCCATATCCCCCAACCTCAACTACACAACTAGCTCCATATCCCCCAATCTCAACTACACAACTTTCCCCATATGCCCCAATCTCAAATATCCAACTGGCCCTATATCCCCCAATCTCAACTAGCCCCATATCCCCCAATCTCAACTACACAACTGCACCCCATATCCCCCAATCTGAAATATCCAATTGGCCCCATATCCCCCAGTCTCAAATATCCAACTGGCCCTATATCCCCCAATCTCAACTACACAACTAGCCCCATATCCCCCAATCTCAACTACACAACTAGCCCTATATCCCCCAATCTCAACTACACAACTAGCCCCATAACCCCCAATCTCAACTACACAACTGGCCCCATATCCCCCAATCTCAACTACACAACTAGCCCCATATCTCCCAATCTCAACTATCCAACTGGCCCCATATCCCCCAAACTCAACTACACAACTGCACCCCGTATCCCCCAATCTGAAATATCCAATTGGCCCCATATCCCCCAGTCTCAAATATCCAACTGGCCCTATATCCCCCAATCTCAACTACACAACTAGCCCCATATCCCCCAATCTCAACTACACAACTAGCCCCATATCCCCCAATCTCAACTACACAACTAGCCCCATAACCCCCAATCTCAACTATACAACCAGCCCCATATCCCCCAATCTCAACTACACAACTAGCCCCATATCTCCCAATCTCAACTATCCAACTGGCCCCATATCCCCCAAACTCAACTACACAACTGCATCCCGTATCCCCCAATCTGAAATATCCAATTGGCCCCATAACCCCCCATCTCAAATATCCAACTGGCCCTATATCCCCCAATCTCAACTACACAACTAGCCCCATATCCCCCAATCTCAACTACACAACTAGCCCCATATCCCCCAATCTCAACTATCCAACTGGTCCCATATCCCCCATCTCAACTATCCAACTGGCCCCATATCCCCCAATTTCAAATATCCAACTAGCCCCATATCCCCCAATCTCAACTATCCAACTGGCCCCATATCCCTCAATCTCAACAATCCAACTGGCCCCATATCCCCCAATCTCAAATATCCAACTGGCCCCATATCCCCCAATCTCAACAGTCCAACTAGACCCATATCCCCAAATCTCAAATATCCAACTGGCCCCATATCCCCCAATCTCAACAATCCAACTAGCCCCATATCCCCCAATCTCAACAATCCAACTGGCCCCATATACCCCAATCTCAACTATCCAACTGGCCCCATATCCCCCAATCTCAACTATCCAACTAGCCCCATATCCCCCAGTCTCAAATATCCAACTAGCCCTATATCCCCCAATCTCAACTACACAACTAGCCCCATATCCCCCAATCTCAACTACACAACCAGCCCCATAACCCCCAATCTCAACTACACAACCAGCCCCATATCCCCCAATCTCAACTACACAACTAGCCCCATATCTCCCAATCTCAACTATCCAACTGGCCCCATATCCCCCAAACTCAACTACACAACTGCACCCCGTATCCCCCAATCTGAAATATCCAATTGGCCCCATATCCCCCAGTCTCAAATATCCAACTGGCCCTATATCCCCCAATCTCAACTACACAACTAGCCCCATATCCCCCAATCTCAACTACACAACTAGCCCCATATCCCCCAATCTCAACTACACAACTAGCCCCATATCCCCCAATCTCAACTACACAACTAGCCCCATATCCCCCAACCTCAACTACACAACTAGCTCCATATCCCCCAATCTCAACTACACAACTTTCCCCATATGCCCCAATCTCAAATATCCAACTGGCCCTATATCCCCCAATCTCAACTAGCCCCATATCCCCCAATCTCAACTACACAACTGCACCCCATATCCCCCAATCTGAAATATCCAATTGGCCCCATATCCCCCAGTCTCAAATATCCAACTGGCCCTATATCCCCCAATCTCAACTACACAACTAGCCCCATATCCCCCAATCTCAACTACACAACTAGCCCTATATCCCCCAATCTCAACTACACAACTAGCCCCATAACCCCCAATCTCAACTACACAACTGGCCCCATATCCCCCAATCTCAACTACACAACTAGCCCCATATCTCCCAATCTCAACTATCCAACTGGCCCCATATCCCCCAAACTCAACTACACAACTGCACCCCGTATCCCCCAATCTGAAATATCCAATTGGCCCCATATCCCCCAGTCTCAAATATCCAACTGGCCCTATATCCCCCAATCTCAACTACACAACTAGCCCCATATCCCCCAATCTCAACTACACAACTAGCCCCATATCCCCCAATCTCATCTACACAACTAGCCCCATAACCCCCAATCTCAACTATACAACCAGCCCCATATCCCCCAATCTCAACTACACAACTAGCCCCATATCTCCCAATCTCAACTATCCAACTGGCCCCATATCCCCCAAACTCAACTACACAACTGCATCCCGTATCCCCCAATCTGAAATATCCAATTGGCCCCATAACCCCCCATCTCAAATATCCAACTGGCCCTATATCCCCCAATCTCAACTACACAACTAGCCCCATATCCCCCAATCTCAACTACACAACTAGCCCCATATCCCCCAATCTCAACTATCCAACTGGCCCCATATCCCCCATCTCAACTATCCAACTGGCCCCATATCCCCCAATTTCAAATATCCAACTAGCCCCATATCCCCCAATCTCAACTATCCAACTGGCCCCATATCCCTCAATCTCAACAATCCAACTGGCCCCATATCCCCCAATCTCAAATATCCAACTGGCCCCATATCCCCCAATCTCAACAGTCCAACTAGACCCATATCCCCAAATCTCAAATATCCAACTGGCCCCATATCCCCCAATCTCAACAATCCAACTAGCCCCATATCCCCCAATCTCAACAATCCAACTGGCCCCATATACCCCAATCTCAACTATCCAACTGGCCCCATATCCCCCAATCTCAACTATCCAACTAGCCCCATATCCCCAAATCTCAAATATCCAACTGGCCCCATATCCCCCATCTCAACTACACAACTAGCCCCATATCCCCCAATCTCAACTACACAACTGGCCCCATATGCCCCCTTCTCAACAATCCAACTGGCCCCATATCCCCCAATCTCAAATATCCAACTGGCCCCATATCCGCCAATCTCAAATATCCAACTAGCCCCGTTTTCCCCAATCTCAACTACACAACTCGCCCCATATCCCCCAATATCAAATATCCAACTGGCCCCATATCCCCCAGTCTCAAATATCCAACTGGCCCCATATCCCCCAATCTCAAATATTCAACTGCTCCCCATATCCCCCAATCTCAACTATCCAACTGGCCCCATATCCTCCAATCTCAACTGTCCAACTAGCCCCATATCACCCAATCTTAAATATCCAACTAGCCTCATATCCCCCAATCTCAACTATCCAACTGGCCCCATATCCCCCAATCTCAACTACCAACTGGCCCCATATCCCCCAATCTCAAATATCCAACTGGCCCCATATCCCCCAATCTCAACTATCCAACTCACCCCATATCCCCCAATTTCAACAATATAACTGGCCCCATACCCCGAATCTCAACTACACAACTGGCCCCATATCCTCCAATCTCAACTGTCCAACTAGCCCCATATCACCCAATCTTAAATATCCAACTAGCCTCATATCCCCCAATCTCAACTATCCAACTGGCCCCATATCCCCCAATCTCAACTACCAACTGGCCCCATATCCCCCAATCTCAAATATCCAACTGGCCCCATATCCCCCAATCTCAACTATCCAACTCACCCCATATCCCCCAATTTCAACAATATAACTGGCCCCATACCCCGAATCTCAACTACACAACTGGCCCCATATCCCCCAATCTCAACTACACAACTGTTCCCCATATCCCCCAATCTCAACTATCCAACTGGCCCCATATCCACCAATCTCAACTACACAACTGGCCCCATATCCCCCAATCTCAACTATCCAACTCACCCCATATCCCCTAATCTCAAATATCCAACTGGCCCCATATCCCCCAATCTCAACTAAACAACTAGCCCCATATTCCCCAATCTCAACTACACAACTCGCCCCATATCCCCCAATCTCAAATATCCAACTGGCCCCATATCCCCCAATCTCAAATATCCAACTGCTCCCCATATCCCCCAATCTCAAATATCCAACTGGCCCCATATCCCCCAATCTCAAATATCCAACTGGCCCCATATGCCCCAATCTCAACTGCACAACTGGCCCCATATCCCCCAATCTCAAATATCCAACTAGCCCCAGATCTCCCAATCTCATCTACGCAACTGGTCCCCATATCCTCAATCCCACATACCCACCTGCTCCCCACAAACCCCAATCCCAATCACCTACCTGCACCCCATATCCCTGATCCCACCTACCCACGTGCACCCCATATCCCCAACATCACCTACCTGCACCCCATATCCCTGATCCCACCTACCCACGTGCACCCCATATCCCCAACATCACCTACCTGCTCCTCATTTGCCCATTCCCACATACCCACCTGTTCCCCATATTCGCAATCCAAACTACACACCTGTTCCCCATATGCCCCAATCTCAACTATCCAGCTGGCCTCATATCCCCCTATCTCAACGATCCAACTGGTCCCAATATCCCCCAATCCCACCTATCCACTTGCTCCCCAAAAAAACCCAATCCCAACAACCCACCTACTCCCCTTATCACCCAATCCCATTTATCCACTTGCTCCCCATACACCCCATTTCCACCTACCCACCTGCTCCCCATATCCCTAGTCCCACCTACCCACCTGCTTCCCAGATCCCCCAATCCAACCCACCCACCTAATACCCATTTCCCCAAACCAACCGACCCACCATCTCCCCACATCCCCCAATCCCACTTGACCCTCATATCCCCCATTCCCAACAACCAACCTGCTACCCATAACTCAAATCCTACGTGTGCCCCATATCCCCAATACCACCTATCTACCTGCTCCCCATATCCCACGATCCCACCTACATACCTACTCCCCATATCCCCCATCCAACCTACCCATCAGCTTCCCATATCCCCCAATATCAAATATCCAACTGGTTCCTAGATCCCCCAAACTCAAAGATCCAACATGTCCCATTATTCCCTGAGACAACATACCCACCTGCTCCCCACATCCCCAATCCCACCTACACAGCAGCTCCCCCTATCCCCCTATCCCACCTACACAACTGCTCCCCACATCCCCAGTCCCACCTACACACCTGCTCCCCACATCCCCTATCCCACCTACACACCTGCTCCCCACATCCCCTATCGCACCTACACACCTGCTCCCCACATCCCCTATCCCACCTACACACCTGCTCCCCACATCCCCTATCCCACCTACACACCTGCTCCTCACATCCCCCTATCCCACCTACACACCTGCTCCCCACATCCCCTATCCCACCTACACACCTGCTCCCCACATCCCCTATCCCACCTACACACCTGCTCCCCCTATCCCCCTATCCCACCTAAACACCTGCTCCCCACATCCCCTATCCCACCTACACACCTGCTCCCCCTCTCCCCCTATCCCACATACACACCTGCTCCCCACATCCCCTATCCCACCTACACACCTGCTCTCCATATCTCCAATACCACCTACCTACATATGCCCCATGCCCCAATTCCACCTACACACCTGCTCCCCACATCCCCTATCCCACCTACACACCTGCTCCCCACATCCCCTATCCCACCTACACACCTGCACCCCACATCCCCTATCCCACCTACACACCTGCACCCCACATCCCCTATCCCACCTACACACCTGCTCCCCACATCCCCAATCCCACCTACACAGCAGCTCCCCCTATCCCCCTATCCCACGTACACACCTGCTCCCCACATCCCCTATCCCACCTACACAACTGCTCCCCACATCCCCAGTCCCACCTACACACCTGCTCCCCACATCCCCTATCCCACCTACACACCTGCTCCCCACATCCCCAGTCCCACCTACACACCTGCTCCCCACATCCCCTATCCCACCTACACACCTGCTCCCCACATCCCCAGTCCCACCTACACACCTGCTCCCCCTATCCCCTATCCCACCTACACACCTGCTCCCCCTATCCCCTATCCCACCTACACAGCTGCTCCCCCTATCCCCCTATCCCACCTACACACCTGCTCCCCACATCCCCTATCCCACCTACACACCTGCTCCCCCTATCCCCCTATCCCACCTACACAGCTGCTCCCCACATCCCCAGTCCCACCTACACAGCTGCTCCCCACATCCCCAATCCCACCTACACAGCTGCTCCCCACATCCCCAGTCCCACCTACACACCTGCTCCCCAAATCCCCAGTCCCACCTACAAACCTGCTCCCCACATCCCCAGTCCCACCTACACACCCGCTCCCCACATCCCCTATTCCACCTACACACCTGCTCCCCACATCACCCTATCCCACCTACACACCTGCTCCCCACATCCCCTATCCCATCTACACACCTGCTCCCCACATCCCGTATCCCACCTACACACCTGCTCCCCACATCCCCTATCCCACCTACACACCTGCTCCCCACATCCCCTATCCCACCTACACACCTGCTCCCCCTATCCCCCTATCCCACCTACACACCTGCTCCCCACATCCCCCTATCCCACCTACACACCTGCTCCCCACATCCCCCTATCCCACCTACACACCTGCTCCCCACATCCCCTATCCCACCTACACACCTGCTCCCCACATCCCCTATCCCACCTACACACCTGCTCCCCACATCCCCTATCCCACCTACACACCTGCTCCCCACATCCCCTATCCCACCTACACACCTGCTCCCCACATCCCCTATCCCACCTACACACCTGCTCCCCCTATCCCCCTATCCCACCTACACACCTGCTCCCCACATCCCCTATCCCACCTACACACCTGCTCCCCACATCCCCTATCCCACCTACACACCTGCTCCCCACATCCCCCTATCCCACCTACACACCTGCTCCCCACATCCCCTATCCCACCTACACACCTGCTCGCCCTATCCCCTATCCCACCTACACACCTGCTCGCCCTATCCCCCTATCCCAACTACACACCTGCTCCCCATATCTCCAATTCCACCTACCTACATATGCCCCATGCCCCAATTCTACCTACACACCTGCTCCCCACATCCCCTATCCCACCTACACACCTGCTCCCCACATCCCCTGTCCCACCTACACAGCTGCTCCCCACATCCCCTATCCCACCTACACACCTGCTCCCCACATCCCCTATCCCACCGACACACCTGCTCCCCACATCCCCTATCCCACCTACACACCTGCTCCCCACATCCCCTATCCCACCTACACACCTGCTCCCCACATCCCCTATCCCACCTACACACCTGCTCCCCACATCCCCTATCCCACCTACACACCTGCTCCCCACATCCCCCTATCCCACCTACACACCTGCTCCCCCTATCCCCCTATCCCACCTACACACCTGCTCCCCACATCCCCTATCCCACCTACACACCTGCTCCACCTATCCCCCTATCCCACCTACACACCTGCTCCCCACATCCCCTATCCCACCTACACACCTGCTCCCCACATCCCCTATCCCACCTACACACCTGCTCCCCACATCCCCCTAACCCACCTACACACCTGGTCCCCACATCCCCTATCCCACCTACACACCTGCTCCCCACATCCCCTATCCCACCTACACACCTGCTACCCACATCCCCTATCCCAACTACACACCTGCTCCCCACATCCCCTATCCAACCTACACACCAGCTCCCCACATCCCCTATCCCACCTACACACCTGCTCCCCACATCCCCTATCCCACATACACTCCTGCGCCCCCTATCCCCCTATCGCAACTACACACCTGCTCCCCACATCCCCTATCCCACCTACACACCTGTTCCCCACATCCCCCTATCCCACCTACACACCTGCTCCCCACATCCCCTATCCCACCTGCACACCTGCTCCCCATATCTCCAATACCACCTACCTACATATGCCCCATGCCCCAATTTCACCTACACACCTGCTCTCCACATCCCCTATCCCACCTACAGACCTGCTCCCCACATCCCCTATCCCACCTACACACCTGCTCCCCACATCCCCTATCCCACCTACACACCTGCTCCCCACATCCCCCTATCCCACCTACACACCTGCTCCCCCTATCGCCCTATCACACATACACACCTGCTCCCCACATCCCCTATCCCACCTACACACCTGCTCCCCACATCCCCCTATCCCACCTACACACCTGCTGCCCACATCCCAAGTCCCACCTACACACCTGCTCCCCACATCCCCTATCCCACCTACAAACCTGCTCCGCACATCCCATATCCCACCTCCACACCTGCTCCCCACATCCCCTATCCCACCTACACACCTGCTCCCCACATCCCCTATCCCACCTACACACCTGCTCCCCACATCCCCTATCCCACCTACACACCTGCTCCCCACATCCCCTATCCCACCTACACACCTGC
The DNA here is from genome assembly GCA_026770705.1 of Isurus oxyrinchus. Taxonomy (NCBI): domain Eukaryota; kingdom Metazoa; phylum Chordata; class Chondrichthyes; order Lamniformes; family Lamnidae; genus Isurus; species Isurus oxyrinchus. The sequence goes on from JANJGN010002575.1 coordinate 15,283, forward strand.
TCCCAACATCCCCTATCCCACCTACACACCTGCTCCCCCTATCCCCCTATCCCACCTACACACATGCTCCCCACATCCCCTATCCCACCTACACACCTGCTCCCCACATCCCCTATCCCACCTACACACCTGCTCCCCACATCCCCTATCCCACCTACACACCTGCTCCCCCTATCCCCCTATCCCACCTACACACCTGCTCGCCACCTCCCCTATCCCACCTACACACCTGCTCCCCACATCCCCTATCCCACATACACACCTGCTCCCCACATCCCCTATCCCACCTACGCACTTGCTCCCCACATCCCCTATCCCACCTACACAGCTGCTCCCCACATCCCCTATCCCACCTACACACCTGCTCCCCACATCCCCTATCCCACCTACACACCTGCTCCCCACATCCCCTATCCCACCTACACACCTGCTCCCCACATCCCCTATCCCACCTACACACCTGCTCCCCACATCCCCTATCCCACCTACACACCTGCTCCTCCTATCCCTCTATCCCACCTACACACCTGCTCCCCACATCCCCTATCCCACCTACACAACTGCTCCCCACATCCCCTATCCCACCTACACACCTGCTCCCCACATCCCCCATCCCACATACAAACCTGCTACCCACATCCCCTATCCCACCTACACACCTGCTCCCCACATCCCCTATCCCACCTACACACCTGCTCCCCACATCCCCTATCCCACCTACACACCTGCTCCACCTATTCCCCTAACCCACCTACACAGCTGCTCCCCACATCCCCTATCCCACCTACACACCTGCTCCCCACATCCCCTATCCCACCTACACACCTGCTCCCCACATCCCCTATCCCACCTACACACCTGCTCCCCACATCCCCTATCCCACCTACACACCTGCTCCCCCTATCCCCCTATCCCACCTACACACCTGCTCCCCCTATCCACTATCCCACCTACACACCTGCTCCCCACATCCCCTATCCCACCTACACACCTGCTCCCCACATCCCCTATCCCACCTACACACCTGCTCCCCCTATCCCCCTATCCCACCTACACACCTGCTCCCCCTATCCACTATCCCACCTACACACCTGCTCCCCACATCCCCTATCCCAACTACACACCTGCTCCCCACATCCCCTATCCCACCTACATACCTTCTCCCCACATCCCCTATCCCACCTACACACCTGCTCCCCCTATCCCCCTATCCCACCTACACACCTGCTCCCCACATCCCCTATCCCACCTACACACCTGCTCCCCACATCCCCTATCCAACCTACACACCTGCTCCCCACATCCCCTATCCCACCTACACACCGGCTACCCACATCCCCTATCCCACCTACACACCTGCTCCCCACATCCCCTATCCCACCTACACACCTGCTCCCCACATCCCCTATCCCACCTACACACCTGCTCCCCCTATCCCCCTATCCCACCTACACAGCTGCTCCCCACATCCCCTATCCCACCTACACACCTGCTCCACCTATCCCCCTATCCCAACTACACACCTGCTCCCCACATCCCCTATCCCACCTACACACCTGTTCCCCACATCACCCTATCCCACCTACACACCTGCTCCCCACATCCCCTAACCCAACCTACACACCTGCTCCCCCTATCCCCCTATCCCACCTACACACCTGCTCCCCACATCCCCTATCCCACCTACACACCTGCTCCCCACATCCCCTATCCCACCTACACACCTGCTCCCCATATCTCCAATACCACCTACCTACATATGCCCCATGCCCCAATTCCACCTACACACCTGATCCCCACATCCCCCTATCCCACATACACACCTGCTCCCCCTATCCCCCTATCCCACCTACACACCTGCACCCCACATCCCCTAACCCACCTACGCACCTGCTCCCCACATCCCCCTATCCCACCTACACACCTGCTCCGCACATCCCAAGTCCCACCTACACACCTGCTCCCCACATCCCCTATCCCACCTACACACCTGCTCCCCACATCCCCTATCCCACCTACACACCTGCTCCCCACATCCCCTATCCCACCTACACACCTGCTCCCCACATCCCGTATCCCACCTACACAACTGCTCCCCACATCCCCTATCCCACCTACACACCTGCTCCCCACATCCCCTATCCCACCTACACACCTGCTCCCCCTATCCCCCTATCCCACCTACACACCTGCTCCCCACATCCCCCTATCCCACCTACACACCTGCTCACCCTATCCCCCTATCCCACCAACACACCTGCTCCCCACATCCCCTATCCCACTTACACACCAGCTCGCCCTATCCCCCTATCCCACCTACACACCTGCTCCCCACATCCCCTATCCCACCTACACACCTGCTGCCCACATCCCCTATCCCACCTACACACCTGCTCCCCACATCCCCTATCCCACCTACACACCTGCTCCCCACATCCCCTATCCCACCTACACACCTGCTCCACCTATCCCCCTATCCCACCTACACACCTGCTCCCCACATCCCCTATCCCACCTACACACCTGCTCCCCACATCCCCTATCCCACCTACACACCTGCTCCCCACATCCCCCTAACCCACCTGCACACCTGGTCCCCACATCCCCTAGCCCACCTACACACCTGCTCCCCACATCCCCTATCCCACCTACACACCTGCTACCCACATCCCCTATCCCAACTACACACCTGCTCCCCACATCCCCTATCCAACCTACACACCAGCTCCCCACATCCCCTATCCCACCTACACACCTGCTCCCCACATCCCCTATCCCACATACACTCCTGCGCCCCCTATCCCCCTATCGCAATTACACACCTGCTCCCCACATCCCCTATCCCACCTACACACCTGTTCCCCACATCCCCCTAACCCACCTACACACCTGCTCCCCACATCCCCTATCCCACCTGCACACCTGCTCCCCATATCTCCAATACCACCTACCTACATATGCCCCATGCCCCAATTTCACCTACACACCTGCTCTCCACATCCCCTATCCCACCTACAGACCTGCTCCCCACATCCCCTATCCCACCTACACACCTGCTCCCCACATCCCCTATCCCACCTACACACCTGCTCCCCACATCCCCCTATCCCACCTACACACCTGCTCCCCCTATCGCCCTATCACACATACACACCTGCTCCCCACATCCCCTATCCCACCTACACACCTGCTCCCCACATCCCCCTATCCCACCTACACACCTGCTGGCAACATCCCAAGTCCCACCTACACACCTGCTCCCCACATCCCCTATCCCACCTACAAACCTGCTCCGCACATCCCATATCCCACCTCCACACCTGCTCCCCACATCCCCTATCCCACATACACACCTGCTCCCCACATCCCCTATCCCACCTACACACCTGCTCCCCACATCCCCTATCCCACCTACACACCTGCTCCCCACATCCCCTATCCCACCTACACACCTGCTCCCAACATCCCCTATCCCACCTACACACCTGCTCCCCCTATCCCCCTATCCCACCTACACACATGCTCCCCACATCCCCTATCCCACCTACACACCTGCTCCCCACATCCCCTATCCCACCTACACACCTGCTCCCCACATCCCCTATCCCACCTACACACCTGCTCCCCTTATCCCCCTATCCCACCTACACACCTGCTCGCCACATCCCCTATCCCACCTACACACCTGCTCCCCACATCCCCTATCCCACATACACACCTGCTCCCCACATCCCCTATCCCACCTACGCACTTGCTCCCCACATCCCCTATCCCACCTACACAGCTGCTCCCCACATCCCCTATCCCACCTACACACCTGCTCCCCACATCCCCTATCCCACCTACACACCTGCTCCCCACATCCCCTATCCCACCTACACACCTGCTCCCCACATCCCCTATCCCACCTACACACCTGCTCCCCACATCCCCTATCCCACCTACACACCTGCTCCTCCTATCCCTCTATCCCACCTACACACCTGCTCCCCACATCCCCTATCCCACCTACACAACTGCTCCCCACATCCCCTATCCCACCTACACACCTGCTCCCCACATCCCCCATCCCACATACAAACCTGCTACCCACATCCCCTATCCCACCTACACACCTGCTCCCCACATCCCCTATCCCACCTACACACCTGCTCCCCACATCCCCTATCCCACCTACACACCTGCTCCCCCTATTCCCCTAACCCACCTACACAGCTGCTCCCCACATCCCCTATCCCACCTACACACCTGCTCCCCACATCCCCTATCCCACCTACACACCTGCTCCCCACATCCCCTGTCCCACCTACACACCTGCTCCCCACATCCCCTATCCCACCTACACACCTGCTCCCCCTATCCCCCTATCCCACCTACACACCTGCTCCCCCTATCCACTATCCCACCTACACACCTGCTCCCCACATCCCCTATCCCACCTACACACCTGCTCCCCACATCCCCTATCCCACCTACACACCTGCTCCCCCTATCCCCCTATCCCACCTACACACCTGCTCCCCCTATCCACTATCCCACCTACACACCTGCTCCCCACATCCCCTATCCCAACTACACACATGCTCCCCACATCCCCTATCCCACCTACACACCTGCTCCCCACATCCCCTATCCCACCTACACACCTGCTCCCCACATCCCCTATCCCACCTACATACCTTCTCCCCACATCCCCTATCCCACCTACACACCTGCTCCCCCTATCCCCCTATCCCACCTACACACCTGCTCCTCACATCCCCTATCCCACCTACACACCTGCTCCCCACATCCCCTATCCAACCTACACACCTGCTCCCCACATCCCCTATCCCACCTACACACCGGCTACCCACATCCCCTATCCCACCTACACACCTGCTCCCCACATCCCCTATCCCACCTACACACCTGCTCCCCACATCCCCTATCCCACCTACACACCTGCTCCCCCTATCCCCCTATCCCACCTACACAGCTGCTCCCCACATCCCCTATCCCACCTACACACCTGCTCCACCTATCCCCCTATCCCAACTACACACCTGCTCCCCACATCCCCTATCCCACCTACACACCTGTTCCCCACATCCCCCTATCCCACCTACACACCTGCTCCCCACATCCCCTAACCCAACCTACACACCTGCTCCCCCTATCCCCCTATCCCACCTACACACCTGCTCCCCACATCCCCTATCCCACCTACACACCTGCTCCCCACATCCCCTATCCCACCTACACACCTGCTCCCCATATCTCCAATACCACCTACCTACATATGCCCCATGCCCCAATTCCACCTACACACCTGATCCCCACATCCCCCTATCCCACATACACACCTGCTCCCCCTATCCCCCTATCCCACCTACACACCTGCACCCCACATCCCCTAACCCACCTACGCACCTGCTCCCCACATCCCCCTATCCCACCTACACACCTGCTCCGCACATCCTAAGTCCCACCTACACAGCTGCTCCCCACATCCCCTATCCCACCTACACACCTGCTCCCCACATCCCCTATCCCACCTACACACCTGCTCCCCACATCCCCTATCCCACCTACACACCTGCTCCCCCTATTCCCCTAACCCACCTACACAGCTGCTCCCCACATCCCCTATCCCACCTACACACCTGCTCCCCACATCCCCTATCCCACCTACACACCTGCTCCCCACATCCCCTGTCCCACCTACACACCTGCTCCCCACATCCCCTATCCCACCTACACACCTGCTCCCCCTATCCCCCTATCCCACCTACACACCTGCTCCCCCTATCCACTATCCCACCTACACACCTGCTCCCCACATCCCCTATCCCACCTACACACCTGCTCCCCACATCCCCTATCCCACCTACACACCTGCTCCCCCTATCCCCCTATCCCACCTACACACCTGCTCCCCCTATCCACTATCCCACCTACACACCTGCTCCCCACATCCCCTATCCCAACTACACACATGCTCCCCACATCCCCTATCCCACCCACACACCTGCTCCCCACATCCCCTATCCCACCTACACACCTGCTCCCCACATCCCCTATCCCACCTACATACCTTCTCCCCACATCCCCTATCCCACCTACACACCTGCTCCCCCTATCCCCCTATCCCACCTACACACCTGCTCCTCACATCCCCTATCCCACCTACACACCTGCTCCCCACATCCCCTATCCAACCTACACACCTGCTCCCCACATCCCCTATCCCACCTACACACCGGCTACCCACATCCCCTATCCCACCTACACACCTGCTCCCCACATCCCCTATCCCACCTACACACCTGCTCCCCACATCCCCTATCCCACCTACACACCTGCTCCCCCTATCCCCCTATCCCACCTACACAGCTGCTCCCCACATCCCCTATCCCACCTACACACCTGCTCCACCTATCCCCCTATCCCAACTACACACCTGCTCCCCACATCCCCTATCCCACCTACACACCTGTTCCCCACATCCCCCTATCCCACCTACACACCTGCTCCCCACATCCCCTAACCCAACCTACACACCTGCTCCCCCTATCCCCCTATCCCACCTACACACCTGCTCCCCACATCCCCTATCCCACCTACACACCTGCTCCCCACATCCCCTATCCCACCTACACACCTGCTCCCCATATCTCCAATACCACCTACCTACATATGCCCCATGCCCCAATTCCACCTACACACCTGATCCCCACATCCCCCTATCCCACATACACACCTGCTCCCCCTATCCCCCTATCCCACCTACACACCTGCACCCCACATCCCCTAACCCACCTACGCACCTGCTCCCCACATCCCCCTATCCCACCTACACACCTGCTCCGCACATCCTAAGTCCCACCTACACACCTGCTCCCCACATCCCCTATCCCACCTACACACCTGCTCCCCACATCCCCTATCCCACCTACACACCTGCTCCCCACATCCCCTATCCCACCTACACACCTGCTCCCCACATCCCGTATCCCACCTACACAACTGCTCCCCACATCCCCTATCCCACCTACACACCTGCTCCCCACATCCCCTATCCCACCTACACACCTGCTCCCCCTATCCCCCTATCCCACCTACACACCTGCTCCCCACATCCCCCTATCCCACCTACACACCTGCTCACCCTATCCCCCTATCCCACCTACACACCTGCTCCCCACATCCCCTATCCCACTTACACACCTGCTCGCCCTATCCCCCTATCCCACCTACACACCTGTTCCCCACATCCCCTATCCCACCTACACACCTGCTGCCCACATCCCCTATCCCACCTACACACCTGCTCCCCACATCCCCTATCCCACCTACACACCTGCTCCCCACATCCCCTATCCCACCTACACACCTGCTCCCCACATGCCCTATCCCACCTACACACATGCTCCCCACATCCCCTATCCCACCTACACACCTGCTCCCCACATCCCCTACCCCACCTACACACATGCTCCCCACATCCCCTATCACACCTTCACACCTGCTCCCCCTATCCCCCATCCCACCTACACACCTGCTCCCCACATCCCCTATCCCACCTACACAACTGCTCCCCCTATCCCCCTATCCCACCTACACACCTGCTCCCCACATCCCCCTATCCCACATACACACCTGCTCCCCACAGCCCCTATCCCACCTACACACCTGCTCCCCATATCTCCAATACCACCTACCTACATATGCCCCATGCCCCAATTCCACCTACACACCTGCTCCCAACATCCCCTATCCCAACTACAGACCTGCTCCCCACATCCCCTATCCCACCTCCACAACTGCTCCCCACATCCCCTATCCCACCGACACACCTGCTCCCCACATCCCCTATCCCACCTACACACCTGCTCCCCACATCCCCTATCCCAAATACACACCTGCTCCCCACATCCCCTATCCCACCTACACACCTGCTCCCCACATCCCCCTATCCCACCTAAACACCTGCTCCCCCTATCCCCCTATCCCACCTACACACCTGCTCCCCACATCCCCTATCCCACCTACACACATGCTCCCCACATCCCCTATCCCACCTACACACCTGCTCCCCACATCCCCCTATCCCACCTACACACCTGCTCCCCCTATGCCCTATCCCACATACACACCTGCTCCCCACATCCCCTATCCCACCTACACACCTGCTCCCCACATCCCCCTATCCCACCTACACATCTGATGCCCACATCCCAAGTCCCACCTACACACCTGCTCCCCACATCCCCTATCCCTCCTACACACCCGCTCCCCACATACCATATCCCACATACACACCTGCTCCCCACATCCCCTATCCCACCTACACACCTGCTCCCCACATCCCCTATCCCACCTACACACCTGCTCCCCACATCCCCTATCCCACCTACACACCTGCTGCCCACATCCACTATCCCACCTACACACCTGCTCCCCCTATCCCCCTATCCCACCTACAGACCTGCTCCCCACATCCCCCTATCCCACCTACACACCTGCTCCCCCTATCCTCCTATCCCACCTACACACCTGCTCCTCACATCCCCTATCCCACCTAGACACCTGCTCCCCCTATCTCCCTATCCCACCTACACACCTGCTCCCCACATCCCCTATCCCACCTACACACCTGCTCCCCACATCCCCTATCCCACCTACACACCTGCTCCCCACATCCCCTATCCCACCTACACACCTGCTCCCCACATCCCCTATCCCACCTACACACCTGCTCCCCACATCCCCTATCCCACCTACACAACTGCTCCCCCTATCCCCCTATCCCACCTACACACCTGCTCCCCACATCCCCCTATCCCACATACACACCTGCTCCCCACAGCCCCTATCCCACCTACACACCTGCTCCCCATATCTCCAATACCACCTACCTACATATGCCCCATGCCCCAATTCCACCTACACACCTGCTCCCAACATCCCCTATCCCAACTACAGACCTGCTCCCCACATCCCCTATCCCACCTCCACAACTGCTCCCCACATCCCCTATCCCACTGACACACCTGCTCCCCACATCCCCTATCCCACCTACACACCTGCTCCCCACATCCCCTATCCCAAATACACACCTGCTCCCCACATCCCCTATCCCACCTACACACCTGCTCCCCACATCCCCCTATCCCACCTAAACACCTGCTCCCCCTATCCCCCTATCCCACCTACACACCTGCTCCCCACATCCCCTATCCCACCTACACACATGCTCCCCACATCCCCTATCCCACCTACACACCTGCTCCCCACATCCCCCTATCCCACCTACACACCTGCTCCCCCTATGCCCTATCCCACATACACACCTGCTCCCCACATCCCCTATCCCACCTACACACCTGCTCCCCACATCCCCCTATCCCACCTACACATCTGATGCCCACATCCCAAGTCCCACCTACACACCTGCTCCCCACATCCCCTATCCCTCCTACACACCCGCTCCCCACATACCATATCCCACATACACACCTGCTCCCCACATCCCCTATCCCACCTACACACCTGCTCCCCACATCCCCTATCCCACCTACACACCTGCTCCCCACATCCCCTATCCCACCTACACACCTGCTGCCCACATCCACTATCCCACCTACACACCTGCTCCCCCTATCCCCCTATCCCACCTACAGACCTGCTCCCCACATCCCCCTATCCCACCTACACACCTGCTCCCCCTATCCTCCTATCCCACCTACACACCTGCTCCTCACATCCCCTATCCCACCTAGACACCTGCTCCCCCTATCTCCCTATCCCACCTACACACCTGCTCCCCACATCCCCTATCCCACCTACACACCTGCTCCCCACATCCCCTATCCCACCTACACACCTGCTCCCCACATCCCCTATCCCACCTACACACCTGCTCCCCACATCCCCTATCCCACCTACACACCTGCTCCCCACATCCCCTATCCCACCTACACAACTGCTCCCCCTATCCCCCTATCCCACCTACACACCTGCTCCCCACATCCCCCTATCCCACATACACACCTGCTCCCCACAGCCCCTATCCCACCTACACACCTGCTCCCCATATCTCCAATACCACCTACCTACATATGCCCCATGCCCCAATTCCACCTACACACCTGCTCCCAACATCCCCTATCCCAACTACAGACCTGCTCCCCACATCCCCTATCCCACCTCCACAACTGCTCCCCACATCCCCTATCCCACTGACACACCTGCTCCCCACATCCCCTATCCCACCTACACACCTGCTCCCCACATCCCCTATCCCAAATACACACCTGCTCCCCACATCCCCTATCCCACCTACACACCTGCTCCCCACATCCCCCTATCCCACCTAAACACCTGCTCCCCCTATCCCCCTATCCCACCTACACACCTGCTCCCCACATCCCCTATCCCACCTACACACATGCTCCCCACATCCCCTATCCCACCTACACACCTGCTCCCCACATCCCCCTATCCCACCTACACACCTGCTCCCCCTATGCCCTATCCCACATACACACCTGCTCCCCACATCCCCTATCCCACCTACACACCTGCTCCCCACATCCCCCTATCCCACCTACACATCTGATGCCCACATCCCAAGTCCCACCTACACACCTGCTCCCCACATCCCCTATCCCTCCTACACACCCGCTCCCCACATACCATATCCCACATACACACCTGCTCCCCACATCCCCTATCCCACCTACACACCTGCTCCCCACATCCCCTATCCCACCTACACACCTGCTCCCCACATCCCCTATCCCACCTACACACCTGCTGCCCACATCCACTATCCCACCTACACACCTGCTCCCCCTATCCCCCTATCCCACCTACAGACCTGCTCCCCACATCCCCCTATCCCACCTACACACCTGCTCCCCCTATCCTCCTATCCCACCTACACACCTGCTCCTCACATCCCCTATCCCACCTAGACACCTGCTCCCCCTATCTCCCTATCCCACCTACACACCTGCTCCCCACATCCCCTATCCCACCTACACACCTGCTCCCCACATCCCCTATCCCACCTACACACCTGCTCCCCACATCCCCTATCCCACCTACACACCTGCTCCCCACATCCCCTATCCCACCTACACACCTGCTCCCCACATCCCCTATCCCACCTACACACCTGCTCCCCACATCCACTATCCCACCTACACACCTGCTCCCCCTATCCCCCTATCCCACCGAAACACCTGCTCCCCACATCCCCCTATCCCACCTACACACCTGCTCCCCACATCCCCTATCCCACCTACACACCTGCTCCCCACATCCCCTATCCCACCTACACACCTGCTCCCCACATCCACTATCCCACCTACACACCTGCTCCCCACATCCCCTATCCCACCTACACACCTGCTCCCCACATCCCCTATCCCACCTACACACCTGCTCCCCACATCCCCTATCCCACCTACACACCTGCTCGCCACATCACCTAGCCCACCTACACAACTGCTCGCCACATCCCCTATCCCACCTACACACCTGCTCCCCACATCCCCTATCCCACATACACACCTGCTCCCCACATCCCCTATCCCACCTACGCACCTGCTCCCCACATCCCCTATCCCACCTACACAGCTGCTCCCCACATCCCCTATCCCACCTACACACCTGCTCCCCACATCCCCTATCCCACCTACACACCTGCTCCCCACATCCCCTATCCCACCTACACACCTGCTCCCCACATCCCCTATCCCACCTACACACCTGCTCCCCACATCCCCTATCCCACCTACACACCTGCTCCTTCTATCCCTCTATCCCACCTACACACCTGCTCCCCACATCCCCTATCCCACCTACACAACTGCTCCCCACATCCCCTATCCCACCTACACACCTGCTCCCCACATCCCCCATCCCACATACACACCTGCTACCCACATCCCCTATCCCACCTACACACCTGCTCCCCACATCCCCTATCCCACCTACACACCTGCTCCCCCTATTCCCCTATCCCACCTACACAGCTGCTCCCCACATCCCCTATCCCACCTACACACCTGCTCCCCACATCCCCTATCCCACCTACACACCTGCTCCCCACATCCCCTATCCCACCTACACACCTGCTCCCCACATCCCCTATCCCACCTACACACCTGCTCCCCCTATCCCCCTATCCCACCTACACACCTGCTCCCCCTATCCACTATCCCACCTACACACCTGCTCCCCACATCCCCTATCCCACCTACACACCTGCTCCCCACATCCCCTATCCCACCTACACACCTGCTCCCCCTATCCCCCTATCCCACCTACACACCTGCTCCCCCTATCCACTATCCCACCTACACACCTGCTCCCCACATCCCCTATCCCAACTACAAACCTGCTCCCCACATCCCCTATCCCACCTACATACCTTCTCCCCACATCCCCTATCCCACCTACACACCTGCTCCCCCTATCCCCCTATCCCACCTACACACCTGCTCCCCACATCCCCTATCCCACCTACACACCTGCTCCCCACATCCCCTATCCAACCTACACACCTGCTCCCCACATCCCCTATCCCACCTACACACCGGCTACCCACATCCCCTATCCCACCTACACACCTGCTCCCCACATCCCCTATCCCACCTACACACCTGCTCCCCACATCCCCTATCCCACCTACACACCTGCTCCCCCTATCCCCCTATCCCACCTACACAGCTGCTCCCCACATCCCCTATCCCACCTACACACATGCTCCACCTATCCCCCTATCCCAACTACACACCTGCTCCCCACATCCCCTATCCCACCTACACACCTGTTCCCCACATCCCCCTATCCCACCTACACACCTGCTCCCCACATCCCCTAACCCAACCTACACACCTGCTCCCCCTATCCCCCTATCCCACCTACACACCTGCTCCCCACATCCCCTATCCCACCTACACACCTGCTCCCCACATCCCCTATCCCACCTACACACCTGCTCCCCATATCTCCAATACCACCTACCTACATTTGCCCCATGCCCCAATTCCACCTACACACCTGATCCCCACATCCCCCTATCCCACCTACACACCTGCTCCCCCTATCCCCCTATCCCACCTACACACCTGCACCCCACATCCCCTAACCCACCTACGCACCTGCTCCCCACATCCCCCTATCCCACCTACACACCTGCTCCGCACATCCCAAGTCCCACCTACACACCTGCTCCCCACATCCCCTATCCCACCTACACACCTGCTCCCCACATCCCCTATCCCACCTACACACCTGCTCCCCACATCCCGTATCCCACCTACACAACTGCTCCCCACATCCCCTATCCCACCTACACACCTGCTCCCCACATCCCCTATCCCACCTACACACCTGCTCCCCCTATCCCCCTATCCCACCTACACACCTGCTCCCCACATCCCCCTATCCCACCTACACACCTGCTCCCCCTATCCCCCTATCCCACCTACACACCTGCTCCCCACATCCCCTATCCCACTTACACACCTGCTCGCCCTATCCCCCTATCCCACCTACACACCTGCTCCCCACATCCCCTATCCCACCTACACACCTGCTGCCCACATCCCCTATCCCACCTACACACCTGCCCCCCACATCCCCTATCCCACCTACACACCTGCTCCCCCTATCCCCCTATCCCACCTACACACCTGCTCCCCACATGCCCTATCCCACCTACACACCTGCCCCCCACATCCCCTATCCCACCTACACACCTGCTCCCCACATGCCCTATCCCACCTACACACATGCTCCCCACATCCCCTATCCCACCTACACACCTGCTCCCCACATCCCCTATCCCACCTACACACCTGCTCCCCACATCCCCTATCACACCTACACACCTGCTCCCCCTATCCCCCATCCCACCTACACCCCTGCTCCCCACATCCCCTATCCCACCTACACAACTGCTCCCCCTATCCCCCTATCCCACCTACACACCTGCTCCCCACATCCCCCTATCCCACCTACACACCTGCTCCTCACATCCCCTATCCAACCTACACACCTGCTCCCCACATCCCCCTATCCCACATACACACCTGCTCCCCACATCCCCTATCCCACCTACACACCTGCTCCCCATATCTCCAATACCACCTACCTACATATGCCCCATGCCCCAATTCCACCTACACACCTGCTCCCCACATCCCCTATCCCAACTATAGACCTGCTCCCCACATCCCCTATCCCACCTCCACAACTGCTCCCCACATCCCCTATCCCACCGACACACCTGCTCCCCACATCCCCTATCCCACCTACACACCTGCTCCCCACATCCCCTATCCCAAATACACACCTGCTCCCCACATCCCCTATCCCACCTACACACCTGCTCCCCACATCCCCCTATCCCACCTAAACACCTGCTCCCCCTATCCCCCTATCCCACCTACACACCTGCTCCCCACATCCCCTATCCCACCTACACACATGCTCCCCACATCCCCTATCCCACCTACACACCTGCTCCCCACATCCCCCTATCCCACCTACACACCTGCTCCCCCTATGCCCTATCCCACATACACACCTGCTCCCCACATCCCCTATCCCACCTACACACCTGCTCCCCACATCCCCCTATCCCACCTACACATCTGATGCCCACATCCCAAGTCCCACCTACACACCTGCTCCCCACATCCCCTATCCCTCCTACACACCCGCTCCCCACATACCATATCCCACATACACACCTGCTCCCCACATCCCCTATCCCACCTACACACCTGCTCCCCACATCCCCTATCCCACCTACACACCTGCTCCCCACATCCCCTATCCCACCTACACACCTGCTGCCCACATCCACTATCCCACCTACACACCTGCTCCCCCTATCCCCCTATCCCACCTACAGACCTGCTCCCCACATCCCCCTATCCCACCTACACACCTGCTCCCCCTATCCTCCTATCCCACCTACACACCTGCTCCTCAAATCCCCTATCCCACCTAGACACCTGCTCCCCCTATCTCCCTATCCCACCTACACACCTGCTCCCCACATCCCCTATCCCACCTACACACCTGCTCCCCACATCCCCTATCCCACCTACACACCTGCTCCCCACATCCCCTATCCCACCTACACACCTGCTCCCCACATCCCCTATCCCACCTACACACCTGCTCCCCACATCCCCTATCCCACCTACACACCTGCTCCCCACATCCACTATCCCACCTACACACCTGCTCCCCCTATCCCCCTATCCCACCGAAACACCTGCTCCCCACATCCCCCTATCCCACCTACACACCTGCTCCCCACATCCCCTATCCCACCTACACACCTGCTCCCCACATCCCCTATCCCACCTACACACCTGCTCCCCACATCCACTATCCCACCTACACACCTGCTCCCCACATCCCCTATCCCACCTACACACCTGCTCCCCACATCCCCTATCCCACCTACACACCTGCTCCCCACATCCCCTATCCCACCTACACACCTGCTCGCCACATCACCTAGCCCACCTACACAACTGCTCGCCACATCCCCTATCCCACCTACACACCTGCTCCCCACATCCCCTATCCCACATACACACCTGCTCCCCACATCCCCTATCCCACCTACGCACCTGCTCCCCACATCCCCTATCCCACCTACACAGCTGCTCCCCACATCCCCTATCCCACCTACACACCTGCTCCCCACATCCCCTATCCCACCTACACACCTGCTCCCCACATCCCCTATCCCACCTACACACCTGCTCCCCACATCCCCTATCCCACCTACACACCTGCTCCCCACATCCCCTATCCCACCTACACACCTGCTCCTTCTATCCCTCTATCCCACCTACACACCTGCTCCCCACATCCCCTATCCCACCTACACAACTGCTCCCCACATCCCCTATCCCACCTACACACCTGCTCCCCACATCCCCCATCCCACATACACACCTGCTACCCACATCCCCTATCCCACCTACACACCTGCTCCCCACATCCCCTATCCCACCTACACACCTGCTCCCCCTATTCCCCTATCCCACCTACACAGCTGCTCCCCACATCCCCTATCCCACCTACACACCTGCTCCCCACATCCCCTATCCCACCTACACACCTGCTCCCCACATCCCCTATCCCACCTACACACCTGCTCCCCACATCCCCTATCCCACCTACACACCTGCTCCCCCTATCCCCCTATCCCACCTACACACCTGCTCCCCCTATCCACTATCCCACCTACACACCTGCTCCCCACATCCCCTATCCCACCTACACACCTGCTCCCCACATCCCCTATCCCACCTACACACCTGCTCCCCCTATCCCCCTATCCCACCTACACACCTGCTCCCCCTATCCACTATCCCACCTACACACCTGCTCCCCACATCCCCTATCCCAACTACAAACCTGCTCCCCACATCCCCTATCCCACCTACATACCTTCTCCCCACATCCCCTATCCCACCTACACACCTGCTCCCCCTATCCCCCTATCCCACCTACACACCTGCTCCCCACATCCCCTATCCCACCTACACACCTGCTCCCCACATCCCCTATCCAACCTACACACCTGCTCCCCACATCCCCTATCCCACCTACACACCGGCTACCCACATCCCCTATCCCACCTACACACCTGCTCCCCACATCCCCTATCCCACCTACACACCTGCTCCCCACATCCCCTATCCCACCTACACACCTGCTCCCCCTATCCCCCTATCCCACCTACACAGCTGCTCCCCACATCCCCTATCCCACCTACACACATGCTCCACCTATCCCCCTATCCCAACTACACACCTGCTCCCCACATCCCCTATCCCACCTACACACCTGTTCCCCACATCCCCCTATCCCACCTACACACCTGCTCCCCACATCCCCTAACCCAACCTACACACCTGCTCCCCCTATCCCCCTA
Organism: Isurus oxyrinchus; assembly: GCA_026770705.1. NCBI lineage: Eukaryota > Metazoa > Chordata > Chondrichthyes > Lamniformes > Lamnidae > Isurus > Isurus oxyrinchus. Next base: position 32,249 of record JANJGN010002575.1, read on the forward strand.
TCCCACCTACACACCTGCTCCCCACATCCCCTATCCCACCTACACACCTGCTCCCCACATCCCCTATCCCACCTACACACCTGCTCCCCATATCTCCAATACCACCTACCTACATTTGCCCCATGCCCCAATTCCACCTACACACCTGATCCCCACATCCCCCTATCCCACCTACACACCTGCTCCCCCTATCCCCCTATCCCACCTACACACCTGCACCCCACATCCCCTAACCCACCTACGCACCTGCTCCCCACATCCCCCTATCCCACCTACACACCTGCTCCGCACATCCCAAGTCCCACCAACACACCTGCTCCCCACATCCCCTATCCCACCTACACACCTGCTCCCCACATCCCCTATCCCACCTACACACCTGCTCCCCACATCCCGTATCCCACCTACACAACTGCTCCCCACATCCCCTATCCCACCTACACACCTGCTCCCCACATCCCCTATCCCACCTACACACCTGCTCCCCCTATCCCCCTATCCCACCTACACACCTGCTCCCCACATCCCCCTATCCCACCTACACACCTGCTCCCCCTATCCCCCTATCCCACCTACACACCTGCTCCCCACATCCCCTATCCCACTTACACACCTGCTCGCCCTATCCCCCTATCCCACCTACACACCTGCTCCCCACATCCCCTATCCCACCTACACACCTGCTGCCCACATCCCCTATCCCACCTACACACCTGCCCCCCACATCCCCTATCCCACCTACACACCTGCTCCCCCTATCCCCCTATCCCACCTACACACCTGCTCCCCACATGCCCTATCCCACCTACACACCTGCCCCCCACATCCCCTATCCCACCTACACACCTGCTCCCCACATGCCCTATCCCACCTACACACATGCTCCCCACATCCCCTATCCCACCTACACACCTGCTCCCCACATCCCCTATCCCACCTACACACCTGCTCCCCACATCCCCTATCACACCTACACACCTGCTCCCCCTATCCCCCATCCCACCTACACCCCTGCTCCCCACATCCCCTATCCCACCTACACAACTGCTCCCCCTATCCCCCTATCCCACCTACACACCTGCTCCCCACATCCCCCTATCCCACCTACACACCTGCTCCTCACATCCCCTATCCAACCTACACACCTGCTCCCCACATCCCCCTATCCCACATACACACCTGCTCCCCACATCCCCTATCCCACCTACACACCTGCTCCCCATATCTCCAATACCACCTACCTACATATGCCCCATGCCCCAATTCCACCTACACACCTGCTCCCCACATCCCCTATCCCAACTATAGACCTGCTCCCCACATCCCCTATCCCACCTCCACAACTGCTCCCCACATCCCCTATCCCACCGACACACCTGCTCCCCACATCCCCTATCCCACCTACACACCTGCTCCCCACATCCCCTATCCCAAATACACACCTGCTCCCCACATCCCCTATCCCACCTACACACCTGCTCCCCACATCCCCCTATCCCACCTAAACACATGCTCCCCCTATCCCCCTATCCCACCTACACACCTGCTCCCCACATCCCCTATCCCACCTACACACATGCTCCCCACATCCCCTATCCCACCTACACACCTGCTCCCCACATCCCCCTATCCCACCTACACACCTGCTCCCCCTATGCCCTATCCCACATACACACCTGCTCCCCACATCCCCTATCCCACCTACACACCTGCTCCCCACATCCCCCTATCCCACCTACACATCTGATGCCCACATCCCAAGTCCCACCTACACACCTGCTCCCCACATCCCCTATCCCTCCTACACACCAGCTACCCACATACCATATCCCACCTACACACCTGCTCCCCACATCCCCTATCCCACCTACACACCTGCTCCCCACATCCCCTATCCCACCTACACACCTCCTCCCCACATCCCCCTATCGCACCTACACACCTGCTCCCTCTATCCTCCTATCCCACCAAACACCTGCTCCTCACATCCCCTATCCCACCTAGACACCTGCTCCCCCTATCTCCCTATCCCACCTACACACCTGCTCCCCACATCCCCTATCCCACCTACACACCTGCTCCCCACATCCCCTATCCCACCTACACACCTGCTCCCCACATCCCCTATCCCACCTAGACACCTGCTCCCCCTATCTCCCTATCCCACCTACACACCTGCTCCCCACATCCCCTATCCCACCTACACACCTGCTCCCCACATCCCCTATCCCACCTACACACCTGCTCCCCACATCCCCTATCCCACCTACACACCTGCTCCCCCTATCCCCCTATCCCACCTACACAGCTGCTCCCCACATCCCCTATCCCACCTACACACCTGCTCCACCTATCCCCCTATCCCAACTACACACCTGCTCCCCACATCCCCTATCCCACCTACACACCTGTTCCCCACATCCCCCTATCCCACCTACACACCTGCTCCCCACATCCCCTAACCCAACCTACACACCTGCTCCCCCTATCCCCCTATCCCACCTACACACCTGCTCCCCACATCCCCTATCCCACCTACACACCTGCTCCCCACATCCCCTATCCCACCTACACACCTGCTCCCCATATCTCCAATACCACCTACCTACATATGCCCCATGCCCCAATTCCACCTACACACCTGATCCCCACATCCCCCTATCCCACCTACACACCTGCTCCCCCTATCCCCCTATCCCACCTACACACCTGCACCCCACATCCCCTAACCCACCTACGCACCTGCTCCCCACATCCCCCTATCCCACCTACACACCTGCTCCGCACATCCCAAGTCCCACCTACACACCTGCTCCCCACATCCCCTATCCCACCTACACACCTGCTCCCCACATCCCCTATCCCACCTACACACCTGCTCCCCACATCCCCTATCCCACCTACACACCTGCTCCCCACATCCCGTATCCCACCTACACAACTGCTCCCCACATCCCCTATCCCACCTACACACCTGCTCCCCACATCCCCTATCCCACCTACACACCTGCTCCCCCTATCCCCCTATCCCACCTACACACCTGCTCCCCACATCCCCCTATCCCACCTACACACCTGCTCCCCCTATCCCCCTATCCCACCTACACACCTGCTCCCCACATCCCCTATCCCACTTACACACCTGCTCGCCCTATCCCCCTATCCCACCTACACACCTGCTCCCCACATCCCCTATCCCACCTACACACCTGCTGCCCACATCCCCTATCCCACCTACACACCTGCTCCCCACATCCCCTATCCCACCTACACACCTGCTCCCCACATCCCCTATCCCACCTACACACCTGCTCCCCACATGCCCTATCCCACCTACACACATGATCCCCACATCCCCTATCCCACCTACACACCTGCTCCCCACATCCCCTATCCCACCTACACACCTGCTCCCCACATCCCCTATCACACCTACACACCTGCTCCCCCTATCCCCCATCCCACCTACACACCTGCTCCCCACATCCCCTATCCCACCTACACAACTGCTCCCCCTATCCCCCTATCCCACCTACACACCTGCTCCCCACTTCCCCCTATCCCACATACACACCTGCTCCCCACATCCCCTATCCCACCTACACACCTGCTACCCATATCTACAATACCACCTACCTACATATGCCCCATGCCCCAATTCCACCTACACACCTGCTCCCCACATCCCCTATCCCAACTACAGACCTGCTCCCCACATCCCCTATCCCACCTCCACAACTGCTCCCCACATCCCCTATCCCACCGACACACCTGCTCCCCACATCCCCTATCCCACCTACACACCTGCTCCCCACATCCCCTATCCCAAATACACACCTGCTCCCCACATCCGCTATCCCACCTACACACCTGCTCCCCACATCCCCCTATCCCACCTAAATACCTGCTCCCCCTATCCCCCTATCCCACCTACACACCTGCTCCCCACATCCCCTATCCCACCTACACACATGCTCCCCACATCCCCTATCCCACCTACACACCTGCTCCCCACATCCCCCTATCCCACCTACACACCTGCTCCCCCTATGCCCTATCCCACATACACACCTGCTCCCCACATCCCCTATCCCACCTACACACCTGCTCCCCACATCCCCCTATCCCACCTACACATCTGATGCCCACATCCCAAGTCCCACCTACACACCTGCTCCCCACATCCCCTATCCCTCCTACACACCCGCTCCCCACATACCATATCCCACCTACACACCTGCTCCCCACATCCCCTATCCCACCTACACACCTGCTCCCCACATCCCCTATCCCACCTACACACCTGCTCCCCACATCCCCTATCCCACCTACACACCTGCTGCCCACATCCACTATCCCACCTACACACCTGCTCCCCCTATCCCCCTATCCCACCTACACACCTGCTCCACACATCCCCCTAACCCACCTACACACCTGCTCCCCCTATCCTCCTATCCCACCTACACACCTGCTCCTCACATCCCCTATCCCACCTAGACACCTGCTCCCCCTGTCTCCCTATCCCACCTACACAACTGCTCCCCACATCCCCTATCCCACCTACACACCTGCTCCCCACATCCCCTATCCCACCTACACACCTGCTCCCCACATCCCCTATCCCACCTACACACCTGCTCCCCACATCCCCTATCCCAACTACACACCTGCTCCCCACATCCCCTATCCCACCTACACACCTGCTCCCCACATCCACTATCCCACCTACACACCTGCTCCCCCTATCCCCCTATCCCACCGAAACACTTGCTCCCCACATCCCCCTATCCCACCTACACACCTGCTCCCCACATCCCCTATCCCACCTACACACCTGCTCCCCACATCCCCTATCCCACCTACACACCTGCTCCCCACATCCACTATCCCACCTAGACACCTGCTCCCCACATCCCCTATCCCACCTACACACCTGCTCCCCACATCCCCTATCCCACCTACACACCTGCTCCCCACATCCCATATCCCACCTACACACCTGCTCGCCACATCACCTAGCCCACCTACACAACTGCTCGCCACATCCCCTATCCCACCTACACACCTGCTCCCCACATCCCCTATCCCACATACACACCTGCTCCCCACATCCCCTATCCCACCTACGCACCTGCTCCCCACATCCCCTATCCCACCTACACAGCTGCTCCCCACATCCCCTATCCCACCTACACACCTGCTCCCCACATCCCCTATCCCACCTACACACCTGCTCCCCACATCCCCTATCCCACCTACACACCTGCTCCCCACATCCCCTATCCCACCTACACACCTGCTCCCCACATCCCCTATCCCACCTACACACCTGCTCCTCCTATCCCTCTATCCCACCTACACACCTGCTCCCCACATCCCCTATCCCACCTACACAACTGCTCCCCACATCCCCTATCCCACCTACACACCTGCTCCCCACATCCCCCATCCCACATACACACCTGCTACCCACATCCCCTATCCCACCTACACACCTGCTCCCCACATCCCCTATCCCACCTACACACCTGCTCCCCACATCCCCTATCCCACCTACACACCTGCTCCCCCTATTCCCCTATCCCACCTACACAGCTGCACCCCACATCCCCTATCCCACCTACACACCTGCTCCCCACATCCCCTATCCCACCTACACACCTGCTCCCCACATCCCCTATCCCACCTACACACCTGCTCCCCACATCCCCTATCCCACCTACACACCTGCTCCCCCTATCCCCCTATCCCACCTACACACCTGCTCCCCCTATCCACTATCCCACCTACACACCTGCTCCCCACATCCCCTATCCCACCTACACACCTGCTCCCCACATCCCCTATCCCACCTACACACCTGCTCCCCCTATCCCCCTATCCCACCTACACACCTGCTCTCCCTATCCACTATCCCACCTACACACCTGCTCCCCACATCCCCTATCCCAACTACACACCTGCTCCCCACATCCCCTATCCCACCTACACACCTGCTCCCCCTATCCCCCTATCCCACCTACACACCTTCTCCCCACATCCCCTATCCCACCTACACACCTGCTCCCCACATCCCCTATCCCAACTACACACCTGCTCCCCACATCCCCTATCCCACCTACATACCTTCTCCCCACATCCCCTATCCCACCTACACACCTGCTCCCCCTATCCCCCTATCCCACCTACACACCTGCTCCCCACATCCCCTATCCCACCTACACACCTGCTCCCCACATCCCCTATCCAACCTACACACCTGCTCCCCACATCCCCTATCCCACCTACACACCGGCTACCCACATCCCCTATCCCACCTACACACCTGCTCCCCACATCCCCTATTCTACCTACACACCTGCTCCCCACATCCCCTATCCCACCTACACACCTGCTCCCCCTATCCCCCTATCCCACCTACACAGCTGCTCCCCACATCCCCTATCCCACCTACACACCTGCTCCACATATCCCCCTATCCCAACTACACACCTGCTCCCCACATCCCCTATCCCACCTACACACCTGTTCCCCACATCCCCCTATCCCACCTACACACCTGCTCCCCACATCCCCTAACCCAACCGACACACCTGCTCCCCCTATCCCCCTATCCCACCTACACACCTGCTCCCCACATCCCCTATCCCACCTACACACCTGCTCCCCACATCCCCTATCCCACCTACACACCTGCTCCCCATATCTCCAATACCACCTACCTACATATGCCCCATGCCCCAATTCCACCTACACACCTGATCCCCACATCCCCCTATCCCACCAACACACCTGCTCCCCCTATCCCCCTATCCCACCTACACACCTGCACCCCACATCCCCTATCCCACCTACACACCTGCTCCCCACATCCCCTATCCCACTTACACACCAGCTCGCCCTATCCCCCTATCCCACCTACACACCTGCTCCCCACATCCCCTATCCCACCTACACACCTGCTGCCCACATCCCCTATCCCACCTACACACCTGCTCCCCACATCCCCTATCCCACCTACACACCTGCTCCCCACATCCCCTATCCCACCTACACACCTGCTCCCCACATGCCCTATCCCACCTACACACATGCTCCCCACATCCCCTATCCCACCTACACACCTGCTCCCCACATCCCCCTATCCCACCTACACACCTGCTCCCCCTATCCCCCTATCCCACCTACACACCTGCTCCCCACATCCCCTATCCCAACTATAGACCTGCTCCCCACATCCCCTATCCCACCTCCACAACTGCTCCCCACATCCCCTATCCCACCGACACACCTGCTCCCCACATCCCCTATCCCACCTACACACCTGCTCCCCACATCCCCTATCCCAAATACACACCTGCTCCCCACATCCCCTATCCCACCTACACACCTCCTCCCCACATCCCCCTATCCCACCTAAACACCTGCTCCCTCTATCCCCCTATCACACCTACACACCTGCTCCCCACATCCCCTATCCCACCTACACACATGCTCCCCACATCCCCTATCCCACCTACACACCTGCTCCCCACATCCCCCTATCCCACCTACACACCTGCTCCCCCTATGCCCTATCCCACATACACACCTGCTCCCCACATCCCCTATCCCACCTACACACCTGCTCCCCACATCCCCCTATCCCACCTACACATCTGATGCCCACATCCCAAGTCCCACCTACACACCTGCTCCCCACATCCCCTATCCCTCCTACACACCCGCTCCCCACATACCATATCCCACATACACACCTGCTCCCCACATCCCCTATCCCACCTACACACCTGCTCCCCACATCCCCTATCCCACCTACACACCTGCTCCCCACATCCCCTATCCCACCTACACACCTGCTGCCCACATCCACTATCCCACCTACACACCTGCTCCCCCTATCCCCCTATCCCACCCACACACCTGCTCCCCACATCCCCCTATCCCACCTACACACCTGCTCCCCCTATCCTCCTATCCCACCTACACACCTGCTCCTCACATCCCCTATCCCACCTAGACACCTGCTCCCCCTATCTCCCTATCCCACCTACACACCTGCTCCCCACATCCCCTATCCCACCTACACACCTGCTCCCCACATCCCCTATCCCACCTACACACCTGCTCCCCACATCCCCTATCCCACCAACACACCTGCTCCCCACATCCCCTATCCCACCTACACACCTGCTCCCCACATCCCCTATCCCACCTACACACCTGCTCCCCACATCCACTATCCCACCTACACACCTGCTCCCCCTATCCCCCTATCCCACCGAAACACCTGCTCCCCACATCCCCCTATCCCACCTACACACCTGCTCCCCACATCCCCTATCCCACCTAAACACCTGCTCCCCACATCCCCTATCCCACCTACACACCTGCTCCCCACATCCACTATCCCACCTACACACCTGCTCCCCACATCCCCTATCCCACCTACACACCTGCTCCCCACATCCCCTATCCCACCTACACACCTGCTCCCCACATCCCCTATCCCACCTACACACCTGCTCGCCACATCACCTAGCCCACCTACACAACTGCTCCCCACATCCCCTAGCCCACCTACACACCTGCTCCCCACATCCCCTAGCCCACCTACACACCTGCTCCCCACATCCCCTAGCCCACCTACACAACTGCTCCCCACATCCCCTATCCCACCGACACACCTGCTCCCCACATCCCCTATCCCACCTACACACCTGCTCCCCACATCCCCTATCCCACATACACACCTGCTCCCCATATCCCCCTATCCCACCTACACACCTGCTCCCCACATCCCCTATCCCACCTACACACCTGCTCCCCACATCCCCCTATCCCACCTACACACCTGCTCCCCACATCCCCTTTCCCACCTTCACACCTGCTCCCCACATCCCCTATCCCACCTACACACCTGCTCCCCACATCCCCTATCCCACCTACACACCTGCTCCCCACATCCCCTATCCCACCTTCACACCTGCTCCCCACATCCCCTATCCCACCTTCACACCTGCTCCCCACATCCCCTATCCCACCTACACACCTGCTCCCCACATCCCCTATCCCAACTACACACCTGCTCCCCACATCCCCTATCCCACCTACACAACTGCTCCCCAAATCCCCTATCCCACCTACACACCTGCTCCCCACATCCCCTATCCCACCTACACACCTGCTCCCCACATCCCCTATCCCACCTACACACCTGCTCCCCACATCCCCTATCCCACCTACACACCTGCTCCCCACATCCCCTATCCCACCTACACACCTGCTCCCCCTATCCCCCTATCCCACCTACACAGCTGCTCCCCACATCCCCTATCCCACCTACACACCTGCTCCCCACATCCCCTATCCCACCTACACACCTGCTCCCCACATCCCCTATCCCACCTACACACCTGCTCCCCACATCCCCTATCCCACCTACACACCTGCTCCCCCTATCCCCCTATCCCACCTACACACCTGCTCCCCCTATCCACTATCCCACCTACACACCTGCTCCAACTATCCCCCTATCCCACCTACACACCTGCTCCCCACATCCCCTATCCCACCTACACACCTGTTCCCCACATCCCCCTATCCCACCTACACACCTGCTCCCCCTATCCCCCTATCCCACCTACACAGCTGCTCCCCACATCCCCTATCCCACCTACACACCTGCTCCACCTATCCCCCTATCCCAACTACACACCTGCTCCCCACATCCCCTATCCCACCTACACACCTGTTCCCCACATCCCCCTATCCCACCTACACACCTGCTCCCCACATCCCCTAACCCAACCTACACACCTGCTCCCCCTATCCCCCTATCCCACCTACACACCTGTTCCCCACATCCCCTATCCCACCTACACACCTGCTCCCCCTATCCCCCTATCCCAACTACACACCTGCTCCCCACATCCCCTATCCCACCTACACACCTGCTCCCCACATCCCATATCCCACCTACACACCTGCTCCCCATATCTCCAATACCACCTACCTACATATGCCCCATGCCCCAATTCCACCTACACACCTGATCCCCACATCCCCCTATCCCACCTACACACCTGCTCCCCATATCCCCCTATCCCACCTACACACCTGCACCCCACATCCCCTAACCCACCTACGCACCTGCTCCCCACATCCCCCTATCCCACCTACACACCTGCTCCGCACATCCCAAGTCCCACCTACACACCTGCTCCCCACATCCCCTATCCCACCTACACACCTGCTCCCCACATCCCCTATCCCACCTACACACATGCTCCCCACATCCCCTATCCCACCTACACACCTGCTCCCCACATCCCGTATCCCACCTACACAACTGCTCCCCACATCCCCTATCCCACCTACACACCTGCTCCCCACATCCCCTATCCCACCTACACACCTGCTCCCCCTATCCCCCTATCCCACCTACACACCTGCTCCCCACATCCCCCTATCCCACCTACACACCTGCTCCCCCTATCCCCCTATCCCACCTACACACCTGCTCCCCACATCCCCTATCCCACTTACACACCTGCTCGCCCTATCCCCCTATCCCACCTACACACCTGCTCCCCACATCCCCTATCCCACCTACACACCTGCTGCCCACATCCCCTATCCCACCTACACACCTGCTCCCCACATCCCCTATCCCACCTACACACCTGCTCCCCACATCCCCTATCCCACCTACACACCTGCTCCCCACATGCCCTATCCCACCTACACACATGCTCCCCACATCCCCTATCCCACCTACACACCTGCTCCCCACATCCCCTATCCCACCTACACACCTGCTCCCCACATCCCCTATCACACCTACACACCTGCTCCCCATATCCCCCATCCCACCTACACACCTGCTCCCCACATCCCCTATCCCACCTACACAACTGCTCCCCCTATCCCCCTATCCCACCTACACACCTGCTCCCCACATCCCCCTATCCCACATACACACCTGCTCCCCACATCCCCTATCCCACCTACACACCTGCTCCCCATATCTCCAATACCACCTACCTACATATGCCCCATGCCCCAATTCCACCTACACACCTGCTCCCCACATCCCCTATCCCAACTACAGACCTGCTCCCCACATCCCCTATCCCACCTCCACAACTGCTCCCCACATCCCCTATCCCACTGACACACCTGCTCCCCACATCCCCTATCCCACCTACACACCTGCTCCCCACATCCACTATCCCAAATACACACCTGCTCCCCACATCCCCTATCCCACCTACACACCTGCTCCCCACATCCCCCTATCCCACCTAAACACCTGCTCCCCCTATCCCCCTATCCCACCTACACAACTGCTCCCCACATCCCCTATCCCACCTACACACATGCTCCCCACATCCCCTATCCCACCTAAACACCTGCTCCCCACATCCCCCTATCCCACCTACACACCTGCTCCCCCTATGCCCTATCCCACATACACACCTGCTCCCCACATCCCCTATCCCACCTACACACCTGCTCCCCACATCCCCCTATCCCACCTACACACCTGATGCCCACATCCCAAGTCCCACCTACACACCTGCTCCCCACATCCCCTATCCCACCTACACACCTGCTCCCCACATACCATATCCCACCTACACACCTGCTCCCCACATCCCCTATCCCACCTACACACCTGCTCCCCACATCCCCTATCCCACCTACACACCTGCTCCCCACATCCCCTATCCCACCTACACACCTGCTGCCCACATCCACTATCCCACCTACACACCTGCTCCCCCTATCCCCCTATCCCACCTACACACCTGCTCCCCACATCCCCCTATCCCACCTACACACCTGCTCCCCCTATCCTCCTATCCCACCTACACACCTGCTCCTCACATCCCCTATCCCACCTAGACACCTGCTCCCCCTATCTCCCTATCCCACCTACACACCTGCTCCCCACATCCCCTATCCCACCTACACACCTGCTCCCCACATCCCCTATCCCACCTACACACCTGCTCCCCACATCCCCTATCCCACCTACACACCTGCTCCCCACATCCCCTATCCCACCTACACACCTGCTCCCCACATCCCCTATCCCACCTACACACCTGCTCCCCACATCCACTATCCCACCTACACACCTGCTCCCCCTATCCCCCTATCCCAACGAAACACCTGCTCCCCACATCCCCCTATCCCACCTACACACCTGCTCCCCACATCCCCTATCCCACCTACACACCTGCTCCCCACATCCCCTATCCCACCTACAAACCTGCTCCCCACATCCACTATCCCACCTACACACCTGCTCCCCACATCCCCTATCCCACCTACACACCTGCTCCCCACATCCCCTATCCCACCTACACACCTGCTCCCCACATCCCCTATCCCACCTACACACCTGCTCGCCACATCCCCTAGCCCACCTACACAACTGCTCCCCACATCCCCTAGCCCACCTACACACCTGCTCCCCACATCCCCTAGCCCACCTACACACCTGCTCCCCACATCCCCTAGCCCACCTACACAACTGCTCCCCACATCCCCTATCCCACCGACACACCTGCTCCCCACATCCCCTATCCCACCTACACACCTGCTCCCCACATCCCCTATCCCACATACACACCTGCTCCCCATATCCCCCTATCCCACCTACACACCTGCTCCCCACATCCCCTATCCCACCTACACACCTGCTCCCCACATCCCCTATCCCACCTACACACCTGCTCCCCACATCCCCTATCCCACCTTCACACCTGCTCCCCACATCCCCTATCCCACCTTCACACCTGCTCCCCACATCCCCTATCCCACCTACACACCTGCTCCCCACATCCCCTATCCCAACTACACACCTGCTCCCCACATCCCCTATCCCACCTACACACCTGCTCCCCATATCCCCCTATCCCACCTACACACCTGCTCCCCACATCCCCTATCCCACCTACACACCTGCTCCCCACATCCCCTAAACCCACCTACACACCTGCTCCCCCTATCCCCCTATCCCACCTACACACCTGCTCCCCACATCCCCTATCCCACCTACACACCTGCTCCCCACATCCCCTATCCCACCTACACACCTGCTCCCCACATCCCCTATCCCACCTACACACCTGCTCCCCACATCCCCTATCCCACCTACACACCTGCTCGCCACATCCCCTATCCCACCTACACAACTGCTCCCCACATCCCCTATCCCACCTACACACCTGCTCCCCACATCCCCTATCCCACCTACACACCTGCTCCCCACATCACCTAGCCCACCTACACACCTGCTCCCCACATCCCCTAGCCCACCTACACAACTGCTCCCCACATCCCCTATCCCACCGACACACCTGCTCCCCACATCCCCTATCCCACCTACACACCTGCTCCCCACATCCCCTATCCCACATACACACCTGCTCCCCATATCCCCCTATGCCACCTACACACCTGCTCCCCACATCCCCTATCCCACCTACACACCTGCTCCCCACATCCCCTATCCCACCTACACACCTGCTCCCCACATCCCCTATCCCACCTACACACCTGCTCCCCACATCCACTATCCCACCTACACACCTGCTCCCCACATCCCCTATCCCAACTACACACCTGATCCCCACATCCCCTATCCCACCTACACACCTGCTCCCCATATCCCCCTATCCCACCTACACACCTGCTCCCCACATCCCCTATCCCACCTACACACCTGCTCCCCACATCCCCTAAACCCACCTACACACCTGCTCCCCACATCCCCTATCCCACCTACACACCTGCTCCCCACATCCCCTATCCCACCTACACACCTGCTCCCCCTATCCCCCTATCCCACCTACAGACCTGCTCCCCACATCCCCTATCCCACCTACATACCTTCTCCCCACATCCCCTATCCCACCTACACACCTGCTCCCCCTATCCCCCTATCCCACCTACACACCTGCTCCCCACATCCCCTATCCCACCTACACACCTGCTCCCCACATCCCCCATCCCACCTACACACCTGCTACCAACATCCCCTATCCCACCTACACACCTGCTCCCCACATCCCCTATCCCACCTACACACCTGCTCCCCACATCCCCTATCCCACCTACACACCTGCTCCCCCTATCCCCCTATCCCACCTACACACCTGCTCCCCACATCCCCTATCCCACCTACACACCTGCTCCCCACATCCCCTATCCCACCTACACACCTGCTCCCCACATCCCATATCCCACCTACACACCTGCTCCCCATATCTCCAATACCACCTACCTACATATGCCCCATGCCCCAATTCCACCTACACACCTGATCCCCACATCCCCCTATCCCACCTACACACCTGCTCCCCCTATCCCCCTATCCCACCTACACACCTGCACCCCACATCCCCTAACCCACCTACGCACCTGCTCCCCACATCCCCCTATCCCACCTACACACCTGCTCCGCACATCCCAAGTCCCACCTACACACCTGCTCCCCACATCCCCTATCCCACCTACACACCTGCTCCCCACATCCCCTATCCCACCTACACACCTGCTCCCCACATCCCCTATCCCACCTACACACCTGCTCACCACATCCCGTATCCCACCTACACAACTGCTCCCCACATCCCCTATCCCACCTACACACCTGCTCCCCACATCCCCTATCCCACCTACACACCTGCTCCCCCTATCCCCCTATCCCACCTACACACCTGTTCCCCACATCCCCCTATCCCACCTACACACCTGCTCCCCCTATCCCCCTATCCCACCTACACAGCTGCTCCCCACATCCCCTATCCCACCTACACACCTGCTCCACCTATCCCCCTATCCCAACTACACACCTGCTCCCCACATCCCCTATCCCACCTACACACCTGTTCCCCACATCCCCCTATCCCACCTACACACCTGCTCCCCACATCCCCTAACCCAACCTACACACCTGCTCCCCCTATCCCCCTATCCCACCTACACACCTGCTCCCCACATCCCCTATCCCACCTACACACCTGCTCCACCTATCCCCCTATCCCAACTACACACCTGCTCCCCACATCCCCTATCCCACCTACACACCTGCTCCCCACATCCCATATCCCACCTACACACCTGCTCCCCATATCTCCAATACCACCTACCTACATATGCCCCATGCCCCAATTCCACCTACACACCTGATCCCCACATCCCCCTATCCCACCTACACACCTGCTCCCCATATCCCCCTATCCCACCTACACACCTGCACCCCACATCCCCTAACCCACCTACGCACCTGCTCCCCACATCCCCCTATCCCACCTACACACCTGCTCCGCACATCCCAAGTCCCACCTACACACCTGCTCCCCACATCCCCTATCCCACCTACACACCTGCTCCCCACATCCCCTATCCCACCTACACACATGCTCCCCACATCCCCTATCCCACCTACACACCTGCTCCCCACATCCCGTATCCCACCTACACAACTGCTCCCCACATCCCCTATCCCACCTACACACCTGCTCCCCACATCCCCTATCCCACCTACACACCTGCTCCCCCTATCCCCCTATCCCACCTACACACCTGCTCCCCACATCCCCCTATCCCACCTACACACCT
This sequence comes from Isurus oxyrinchus, assembly GCA_026770705.1. Lineage (NCBI taxonomy): Eukaryota > Metazoa > Chordata > Chondrichthyes > Lamniformes > Lamnidae > Isurus > Isurus oxyrinchus. The sequence goes on from JANJGN010002575.1 coordinate 47,891, forward strand.
GCTCCCCCTATCCCCCTATCCCACCTACACACCTGCTCCCCACATCCCCTATCCCACTTACACACCTGCTCGCCCTATCCCCCTATCCCACCTACACACCTGCTCCCCACATCCCCTATCCCACCTACACACCTGCTGCCCACATCCCCTATCCCACCTACACACCTGCTCCCCACATCCCCTATCCCACCTACACACCTGCTCCCCACATCCCCTATCCCACCTACACACCTGCTCCCCACATGCCCTATCCCACCTACACACATGCTCCCCACATCCCCTATCCCACCTACACACCTGCTCCCCACATCCCCTATCCCACCTACACACCTGCTCCCCACATCCCCTATCACACCTACACACCTGCTCCCCATATCCCCCATCCCACCTACACACCTGCTCCCCACATCCCCTATCCCACCTACACAACTGCTCCCCCTATCCCCCTATCCCACCTACACACCTGCTCCCCACATCCCCCTATCCCACATACACACCTGCTCCCCACATCCCCTATCCCACCTACACACCTGCTCCCCATATCTCCAATACCACCTACCTACATATGCCCCATGCCCCAATTCCACCTACACACCTGCTCCCCACATCCCCTATCCCAACTACAGACCTGCTCCCCACATCCCCTATCCCACCTCCACAACTGCTCCCCACATCCCCTATCCCACCGACACACCTGCTCCCCACATCCCCTATCCCACCTACACACCTGCTCCCCACATCCACTATCCCAAATACACACCTGCTCCCCACATCCCCTATCCCACCTACACACCTGCTCCCCACATCCCCCTATCCCACCTAAACACCTGCTCCCCCTATCCCCCTATCCCACCTACACAACTGCTCCCCACATCCCCTATCCCACCTACACACATGCTCCCCACATCCCCTATCCCACCTAAACACCTGCTCCCCACATCCCCCTATCCCACCTACACACCTGCTCCCCCTATGCCCTATCCCACATACACACCTGCTCCCCACATCCCCTATCCCACCTACACACCTGCTCCCCACATCCCCCTATCCCACCTACACACCTGATGCCCACATCCCAAGTCCCACCTACACACCTGCTCCCCACATCCCCTATCCCACCTACACACCTGCTCCCCACATACCATATCCCACCTACACACCTGCTCCCCACATCCCCTATCCCACCTACACACCTGCTCCCCACATCCCCTATCCCACCTACACACCTGCTCCCCACATCCCCTATCCCACCTACACACCTGCTGCCCACATCCACTATCCCACCTACACACCTGCTCCCCCTATCCCCCTATCCCACCTACACACCTGCTCCCCACATCCCCCTATCCCACCTACACACCTGCTCCCCCTATCCTCCTATCCCACCTACACACCTGCTCCTCACATCCCCTATCCCACCTAGACACCTGCTCCCCCTATCTCCCTATCCCACCTACACACCTGCTCCCCACATCCCCTATCCCACCTACACACCTGCTCCCCACATCCCCTATCCCACCTACACACCTGCTCCCCACATCCCCTATCCCACCTACACACCTGCTCCCCACATCCCCTATCCCACCTACACACCTGCTCCCCACATCCCCTATCCCACCTACACACCTGCTCCCCACATCCACTATCCCACCTACACACCTGCTCCCCCTATCCCCCTATCCCACCGAAACACCTGCTCCCCACATCCCCCTATCCCACCTACACACCTGCTCCCCACATCCCCTATCCCACCTACACACCTGCTCCCCACATCCCCTATCCCACCTACACACCTGCTCCCCACATCCACTATCCCACCTACACACCTGCTCCCCACATCCCCTATCCCACCTACACACCTGCTCCCCACATCCCCTATCCCACCTACACACCTGCTCCCCACATCCCCTATCCCACCTACACACCTGCTCGCCACATCCCCTAGCCCACCTACACAACTGCTCCCCACATCCCCTAGCCCACCTACACACCTGCTCCCCACATCCCCTAGCCCACCTACACACCTGCTCCCCACATCCCCTAGCCAACCTACACAACTGCTCCCCACATCCCCTATCCCACCGACACACCTGCTCCCCACATCCCCTATCCCACCTACACACCTGCTCCCCACATCCCCTATCCCACATACACACCTGCTCCCCATATCCCCATATCCCACCTACACACCTGCTCCCCACATCCCCTATCCCACCTACACACCTGCTCCCCACATCCCCTATCCCACCTACACACCTGCTCCCCACATCCCCTATCCCACCTTCACACCTGCTCCCCACATCCCCTATCCCACCTTCACACCTGCTCCCCACATCCCCTATCCCACCTACACACCTGCTCCCCACATCCCCTATCCCAACTACACACCTGCTCCCCACATCCCCTATCCCACCTACACACCTGCTCCCCATATCCCCCTATCCCACCTACACACCTGCTCCCCACATCCCCTATCCCACCTACACACCTGCTCCCCACATCCCCTAAACCCACCTACACACCTGCTCCCCCTATCCCCCTATCCCACCTACACACCTGCTCCCCACATCCCCTATCCCACCTACACACCTGCTCCCCACATCCCCTATCCCACCTACACACCTGCTCCCCACATCCCCTATCCCACCTACACACCTGCTCCCCACATCCCCTATCCCACCTACACACCTGCTCGCCACATCCCCTAGCCCACCTACACAACTGCTCCCCACATCCCCTATCCCACCTACACACCTGCTCCCCACATCCCCTATCCCACCTACACACCTGCTCCCCACATCACCTAGCCCACCTACACACCTGCTCCCCACATCCCCTAGCCCACCTACACAACTGCTCCCCACATCCCCTATCCCACCGACACACCTGCTCCCCACATCCCCTATCCCACCTACACACCTGCTCCCCACATCCCCTATCCCACATACACACCTGCTCCCCATATCCCCCTATCCCACCTACACACCTGCTCCCCACATCCCCTATCCCACCTACACACCTGCTCCCCACATCCCCTATCCCACCTACACACCTGCTCCCCACATCCCCTATCCCACCTACACACCTGCTCCCCACATCCACTATCCCACCTACACACCTGCTCCCCACATCCCCTATCCCAACTACACACCTGATCCCCACATCCCCTATCCCACCTACACACCTGCTCCCCATATCCCCCTATCCCACCTACACACCTGCTCCCCACATCCCCTATCCCACCTACACACCTGCTCCCCACATCCCCTAAACCCACCTACACACCTGCTCCCCACATCCCCTATCCCACCTACACACCTGCTCCCCACATCCCCTATCCCACCTACACACCTGCTCCCCCTATCCCCCTATCCCACCTACAGACCTGCTCCCCACATCCCCTATCCCACCTACATACCTTCTCCCCACATCCCCTATCCCACCTACACACCTGCTCCCCCTATCCCCCTATCCCACCTACACACCTGCTCCCCACATCCCCTATCCCACCTACACACCTGCTCCCCACATCCCCCATCCCACCTACACACCTGCTACCAACATCCCCTATCCCACCTACACACCTGCTCCCCACATCCCCTATCCCACCTACACACCTGCTCCCCACATCCCCTATCCCACCTACACACCTGCTCCCCCTATCCCCCTATCCCACCTACACACCTGCTCCCCACATCCCCTATCCCACCTACACACCTGCTCCCCACATCCCCTATCCCACCTACACACCTGCTCCCCACATCCCATATCCCACCTACACACCTGCTCCCCATATCTCCAATACCACCTACCTACATATGCCCCATGCCCCAATTCCACCTACACACCTGATCCCCACATCCCCCTATCCCACCTACACACCTGCTCCCCCTATCCCCCTATCCCACCTACACACCTGCACCCCACATCCCCTAACCCACCTACGCACCTGCTCCCCACATCCCCCTATCCCACCTACACACCTGCTCCGCACATCCCAAGTCCCACCTACACCCCTGCTCCCCACATCCCCTATCCCACCTACACACCTGCTCCCCACATCCCCTATCCCACCTACACACCTGCTCCCCACATCCCCTATCCCACCTACACACCTGCTCACCACATCCCGTATCCCACCTACACAACTGCTCCCCACATCCCCTATCCCACCTACACACCTGCTCCCCACATCCCCTATCCCACCTACACACCTGCTCCCCCTATCCCCCTATCCCACCTACACACCTGCTCCCCACATCCCCCTATCCCACCTACACACCTGCTCCCCCTATCCCCCTATCCCACCTACACACCTGCTCCCCACATCCCCTATCCCACTTACACACCTGCTCGCCCTATCCCACTATCCCACCTACACACCTGCTCCCCACATCCCCTATCCCACCTACACACCTGCTGCCCACATCCCCTATCCCACCTACACACCTGCTCCCCACATCCCCTATCCCACCTACACACCTGCTCCCCACATCCCCTATCCCACCTACACACCTGCTCCCCACATGCCCTATCCCACCTACACACATGCTCCCCACATCCCCCTATCCCACCTACACACCTGATGCCCACATCCCAAGTCCCACCTACACACCTGCTCCCCACATCCCCTATCCCACCTACACACCTGCTCCCCACATACCATATCCCACCTACACACCTGCTCCCCACATCCCCTATCCCACCTACACACCTGCTCCCCACATCCCCTATCCCACCTACACACCTGCTCCCCACATCCCCTATCCCACCTACACACCTGCTGCCCACATCCACTATCCCACCTACACACCTGCTCCCCCTATCCCCCTATCCCACCTACACACCTGCTCCCCACATCCCCCTATCCCACCTACACACCTGCTCCCCCTATCCTCCTATCCCACCTACACACCTGCTCCTCACATCCCCTATCCCACCTAGACACCTGCTCCCCCTATCTCCCTATCCCACCTACACACCTGCTCCCCACATCCCCTATCCCACCTACACACCTGCTCCCCACATCCCCTATCCCACCTACACACCTGCTCCCCACATCCCCTATCCCACCTACACACCTGCTCCCCACATCCCCTATCCCACCTACACACCTGCTCCCCACATCCCCTATCCCACCTACACACCTGCTCCCCACATCCACTATCCCACCTACACACCTGCTCCCCCTATCCCCCTATCCCACCGAAACACCTGCTCCCCACATCCCCCTATCCCACCTACACACCTGCTCCCCACATCCCCTATCCCACCTACACACCTGCTCCCCACATCCCCTATCCCACCTACACACCTGCTCCCCACATCCACTATCCCACCTACACACCTGCTCCCCACATCCCCTATCCCACCTACACACCTGCTCCCCACATCCCCTATCCCACCTACACACCTGCTCCCCACATCCCCTATCCCACCTACACACCTGCTCGCCACATCCCCTAGCCCACCTACACAACTGCTCCCCACATCCCCTAGCCCACCTACACACCTGCTCCCCACATCCCCTAGCCCACCTAGACACCTGCTCCCCACATCCCCTAGCCCACCTACACAACTGCTCCCCACATCCCCTATCCCACCGACACACCTGCTCCCCACATCCCCTATCCCACCTACACACCTGCTCCCCACATCCCCTATCCCACATACACACCTGCTCCCCATATCCCCCTATCCCACCTACACACCTGCTCCCCACATCCCCTATCCCACCTACACACCTGCTCCCCACATCCCCTATCCCACCTAAACACCTGCTCCCCACATCCCCTATCCCACCTTCACACCTGCTCCCCACATCCCCTATCCCACCTTCACACCTGCTCCCCACATCCCCTATCCCACCTACACACCTGCTCCCCACATCCCCTATCCCAACTACACACCTGCTCCCCACATCCCCTATCCCACCTACACACCTGCTCCCCATATCCCCCTATCCCACCTACACACCTGCTCCCCACATCCCCTATCCCACCTACACACCTGCTCCCCACATCCCCTAAACCCACCTACACACCTGCTCCCCCTATCCCCCTATCCCACCTACACACCTGCTCCCCACATCCCCTATCCCACCTACACACCTGCTCCCCACATCCCCTATCCCACCTACACACCTGCTCCCCACATCCCCTATCCCACCTACACACCTGCTCCCCACATCCCCTATCCCACCTACACACCTGCTCGCCACATCCCCTAGCCCACCTACACAACTGCTCCCCACATCCCCTATCCCACCTAAACACCTGCTCCCCACATCCCCTATCCCACCTACACACCTGCTCCCCACATCACCTAGCCCACCTACACACCTGCTCCCCACATCCCCTAGCCCACCTACACAACTGCTCCCCACATCCCCTATCCCACCGACACACCTGCTCCCCACATCCCCTATCCCACCTACACACCTGCTCCCCACATCCCCTATCCCACATACACACCTGCTCCCCATATCCCCCTATCCCACCTACACACCTGCTCCCCACATCCCCTATCCCACCTACACACCTGCTCCCCACATCCCCTATCCCACCTACACACCTGCTCCCCACATCCCCTATCCCACCTACACACCTGCTCCCCACATCCACTATCCCACCTACACACCTGCTCCCCACATCCCCTATCCCAACTACACACCTGATCCCCACATCCCCTATCCCACCTACACACCTGCTCCCCATATCCCCCTATCCCACCTACACACCTGCTCCCCACATCCCCTATCCCACCTACACACCTGCTCCCCACATCCCCTAAACCCACCTACACACCTGCTCCCCACATCCCCTATCCCACCTACACACCTGCTCCCCACATCCCCTATCCCACCTACACACCTGCTCCCCCTATCCCCCTATCCCACCTACAGACCTGCTCCCCACATCCCCTATCCCACCTACATACCTTCTCCCCACATCCCCTATCCCACCTACACACCTGCTCCCCCTATCCCCCTATCCCACCTACACACCTGCTCCCCACATCCCCTATCCCACCTACACACCTGCTCCCCACATCCCCCATCCCACCTACACACCTGCTACCAACATCCCCTATCCCACCTACACACCTGCTCCCCACATCCCCTATCCCACCTACACACCTGCTCCCCACATCCCCTATCCCACCTACACACCTGCTCCCCCTATCCCCCTATCCCACCTACACACCTGCTCCCCACATCCCCTATCCCACCTACACACCTGCTCCCCACATCCCCTATCCCACCTACACACCTGCTCCCCACATCCCATATCCCACCTACACACCTGCTCCCCATATCTCCAATACCACCTACCTACATATGCCCCATGCCCCAATTCCACCTACACACCTGATCCCCACATCCCCCTATCCCACCTACACACCTGCTCCCCCTATCCCCCTATCCCACCTACACACCTGCACCCCACATCCCCTAACCCACCTACGCACCTGCTCCCCACATCCCCCTATCCCACCTACACACCTGCTCCGCACATCCCAAGTCCCACCTACACACCTGCTCCCCACATCCCCTATCCCACCTACACACCTGCTCCCCACATCCCCTATCCCACCTACACACCTGCTCCCCACATCCCCTATCCCACCTACACACCTGCTCACCACATCCCGTATCCCACCTACACAACTGCTCCCCACATCCCCTATCCCACCTACACACCTGCTCCCCACATCCCCTATCCCACCTACACACCTGCTCCCCCTATCCCCCTATCCCACCTACACACCTGCTCCCCACATCCCCCTATCCCACCTACACACCTGCTCCCCCTATCCCCCTATCCCACCTACACACCTGCTCCCCACATCCCCTATCCCACTTACACACCTGCTCGCCCTATCCCACTATCCCACCTACACACCTGCTCCCCACATCCCTTATCCCACCTACACACCTGCTGCCCACATCCCCTATCCCACCTACACACCTGCTCCCCACATCCCCTATCCCACCTACACACCTGCTCCCCACATCCCCTATCCCACCTACACACCTGCTCCCCACATGCCCTATCCCACCTACACACATGCTCCCCACATCCCCTATCCCACCTACACACCTGCTCCCCACATCCCCTATCCCACCTACACACCTGCTCCCCACATCCCCTATCACACCTACACACCTGCTCCCCCTATCCCCCATCCCACCTACACACCTGCTCCCCACATCCCCTATCCCACCTACACAACTGCTCCCCCTATCCCCCTATCCCACCTACACACCTGCTCCCCACATCCCCCTATCCCACATACACACCTGCTCCCCACATCCCCTATCCCACCTACACACCTGCTCCCCATATCTCCAATACCACCTACCTACATATGCCCCATGCCCCAATTCCACCTACACACCTGCTCCCCACATCCCCTATCCCACCTACACACCTGCTCCCCACATACCATATCCCACCTACACACCTGCTCCCCACATCCCCTATCCCACCTACACACCTGCTCCCCACATCCCCTATCCCACCTACACACCTGCTCACCACATCCCGTATCCCACCTACACAACTGCTCCCCACATCCCCTATCCCACCTACACACCTGCTCCCCACATCCCCTATCCCACCTACACACCTGCTCCCCCTATCCCCCTATCCCACCTACACACCTGCTCCCCACATCCCCCTATCCCACCTACACACCTGCTCCCCCTATCCCCCTATCCCACCTACACACCTGCTCCCCACATCCCCTATCCCACTTACACACCTGCTCGCCCTATCCCACTATCCCACCTACACACCTGCTCCCCACATCCCTTATCCCACCTACACACCTGCTGCCCACATCCCCTATCCCACCTACACACCTGCTCCCCACATCCCCTATCCCACCTACACACCTGCTCCCCACATCCCCTATCCCACCTACACACCTGCTCCCCACATGCCCTATCCCACCTACACACATGCTCCCCACATCCCCTATCCCACCTACACACCTGCTCCCCACATCCCCCTATCCCACCTAAACACCTGCTCCCCCTATCCCCCTATCCCACCTACACACCTGCTCCCCACATCCCCTATCCCACCTACACACATGCTCCCCACATCCCCTATCCCACCTACACACCTGCTCCCCACATCCCCCTATCCCACCTACACACCTGCTCCCCCTATGCCCTATCCCACATACACACCTGCTCCCCACATCCCCTATCCCACCTACACACCTGCTCCCCACATCCCCCTATCCCACCTACACACCTGATGCCAACATCCCAAGTCCCACCTACACACCTGCTCCCCACATCCCCTATCCCACCTACACACCTGCTCCCCACATACCATATCCCACCTACACACCTGCTCCCCACATCCCCTATCCCACCTACACACCTGCTCCCCACATCCCCTATCCCACCTACACACCTGCTCCCCACATCCCCTATCCCACCTACACACCTGCTGCCCACATCCACTATCCCACCTACACACCTGCTCCCCCTATCCCCCTATCCCACCTACACACCTGCTCCCCACATCCCCCTATCCCACCTACACACCTGCTCCCCCTATCCTCCTATCCCACCTACACACCTGCTCCTCACATCCCCTATCCCACCTAGACACCTGCTCCCCCTATCTCCCTATCCCACCTACACACCTGCTCCCCACATCCCCTATCCCACCTACACACCTGCTCCCCACATCCCCTATCCCACCTACACACCTGCTCCCCACATCCCCTATCCCACCTACACACCTGCTCCCCACATCCCCTATCCCACCTACACACCTGCTCCCCACATCCCCTATCCCACCTACACACCTGCTCCCCACATCCACTATCCCACCTACACACCTGCTCCCCCTATCCCCCTATCCCACCGAAACACCTGCTCCCCACATCCCCCTATCCAACCTACACACCTGCTCCCCACATCCCCTATCCCACCTACACACCTGCTCCCCACATCCCCTATCCCACCTACACACCTGCTCCCCACATCCACTATCCCACCTACAGACCTGCTCCCCACATCCCCTATCCCACCTACACACCTGCTCCCCACATCCCCTATCCAACCTACACACCTGCTCCCCACATCCCCTATCCCACCTACACACCTGCTCGCCACATCCCCTAGCCCACCTACACAACTGCTCCCCACATCCCCTAGCCCACCTACACACCTGCTCCCCACATCCCCTAGCCCACCTACACACCTGCTCCCCACATCCCCTAGCCCACCTACACAACTGCTCCCCACATCCCCTATCCCACCGACACACCTGCTCCCCACATCCCCTATCCCACCTACACACCTGCTCCCCACATCCCCTATCCCACATACACACCTGCTCCCCATATCCCCCTATCCCACCTACACACCTGCTCCCCACATCCCCTATCCCACCTACACACCTGCTCCCCACATCCCCTATCCCACCTACACACCTGCTCCCCACATCCCCTATCCCACCTTCACACCTGCTCCCCACATCCCCTATCCCACCTTCACACCTGCTCCCCACATCCCCTATCCCACCTACACACCTGCTCCCCACATCCCCTATCCCAACTACACACCTGCTCCCCACATCCCCTATCCCACCTACACACCTGCTCCCCATATCCCCCTATCCCACCTACACACCTGTTCCCCACATCCCCTATCCCACCTACACACCTGCTCCCCACATCCCTAAACCCACCTACACACCTGCTCCCCACATCCCCTATCCCACCTACACACCTGCTTCCCACATCCCCTATCCCACCTACACACCTGCTCCCCACATCCCCTATCCCACCTACACACCTGCTCCCCACATCCCCTATCCCACCTACACACCTGCTCGCCACATCCCCTAGCCCACCTACACAACTGCTCCCCACATCCCCTATCCCACCTACACACCTGCTCCCCACATCCCCTATCCCACCTACACACCTGCTCCCCACATCCCCTAGCCCACCTACACACCTGCTCCCCACATCCCCTAGCCCACCTACACAACTGCTCCCCACATCCCCTATCCCACCGACACACCTGCTCCCCACATCCCCTATCCCACCTACACACCTGCTCCCCACATCCCCTATCCCACATACACACCTGCTCCCCATATCCCCCTATCCCACCTACACACCTGCTCCCCACATCCCCTATCCCACCTACACACCTGCTCCCCACATCCCCTATCCCACCTACACACCTGCTCCCCACATCCCCTATCCCACCTACACACCTGCTCCCCACATCCACTATCCCACCTACACACCTGCTCCCCACATCCCCTATCCCAACTACACACCTGATCCCCACATCCCCTATCCCACCTACACACCTGCTCCCCATATCCCCCTATCCCACCTACACACCTGCTCCCCACATCCCCTATCCCACCTACACACCTGCTCCCCACATCCCCTAAACCCACCTACACACCTGCTCCCCACATCCCCTATCCCACCTACACACCTGCTCCCCACATACCATATCCCACCTACACACCTGCTCCCCACATCCCCTATCCCACCTACACACCTGCTCCCCACATCCCCTATCCCACCTACACACCTGCTCCCCACATCCCCTATCCCACCTACACACCTGCTGCCCACATCCACTATCCCACCTACACACCTGCTCCCCCTATCCCCCTATCCCACCTACACACCTGCTCCCCACATCCCCCTATCCCACCTACACACCTGCTCCCCCTATCCTCCTATCCCACCTACACACCTGCTCCTCACATCCCCTATCCCACCTAGACACCTGCTCCCCCTATCTCCCTATCCCACCTACACACCTGCTCCCCACATCCCCTATCCCACCTACACACCTGCTCCCCACATCCCCTATCCCACCTACACACCTGCTCCCCACATCCCCTATCCCACCTACACACCTGCTCCCCACATCCCCTATCCCACCTACACACCTGCTCCCCACATCCCCTATCCCACCTACACACCTGCTCCCCACATCCACTATCCCACCTACACACCTGCTCCCCCTATCCCCCTATCCCACCGAAACACCTGCTCCCCACATCCCCCTATCCAACCTACACACCTGCTCCCCACATCCCCTATCCCACCTACACACCTGCTCCCCACATCCCCTATCCCACCTACACACCTGCTCCCCACATCCACTATCCCACCTACAGACCTGCTCCCCACATCCCCTATCCCACCTACACACCTGCTCCCCACATCCCCTATCCAACCTACACACCTGCTCCCCACATCCCCTATCCCACCTACACACCTGCTCGCCACATCCCCTAGCCCACCTACACAACTGCTCCCCACATCCCCTAGCCCACCTACACACCTGCTCCCCACATCCCCTAGCCCACCTACACACCTGCTCCCCACATCCCCTAGCCCACCTACACAACTGCTCCCCACATCCCCTATCCCACCGACACACCTGCTCCCCACATCCCCTATCCCACCTACACACCTGCTCCCCACATCCCCTATCCCACATACACACCTGCTCCCCATATCCCCCTATCCCACCTACACACCTGCTCCCCACATCCCCTATCCCACCTACACACCTGCTCCCCACATCCCCTATCCCACCTACACACCTGCTCCCCACATCCCCTATCCCACCTTCACACCTGCTCCCCACATCCCCTATCCCACCTTCACACCTGCTCCCCACATCCCCTATCCCACCTACACACCTGCTCCCCACATCCCCTATCCCAACTACACACCTGCTCCCCACATCCCCTATCCCACCTACACACCTGCTCCCCATATCCCCCTATCCCACCTACACACCTGTTCCCCACATCCCCTATCCCACCTACACACCTGCTCCCCACATCCCCTAAACCCACCTACACACCTGCTCCCCACATCCCCTATCCCACCTACACACCTGCTCCCCACATCCCCTATCCCACCTACACACCTGCTCCCCACATCCCCTATCCCACCTACACACCTGCTCCCCACATCCCCTATCCCACCTACACACCTGCTCGCCACATCCCCTAGCCCACCTACACAACTGCTCCCCACATCCCCTATCCCACCTACACACCTGCTCCCCACATCCCCTATCCCACCTACACACCTGCTCCCCACATCCCCTAGCCCACCTACACACCTGCTCCCCACATCCCCTAGCCCACCTACACAACTGCTCCCCACATCCCCTATCCCACCGACACACCTGCTCCCCACATCCCCTATCCCACCTACACACCTGCTCCCCACATCCCCTATCCCACATACACACCTGCTCCCCATATCCCCCTATCCCACCTACACACCTGCTCCCCACATCCCCTATCCCACCTACACACCTGCTCCCCACATCCCCTATCCCACCTACACACCTGCTCCCCACATCCCCTATCCCACCTACACACCTGCTCCCCACATCCACTATCCCACCTACACACCTGCTCCCCACATCCCCTATCCCAACTACACACCTGATCCCCACATCCCCTATCCCACCTACACACCTGCTCCCCATATCCCCCTATCCCACCTACACACCTGCTCCCCACATCCCCTATCCCACCTACACACCTGCTCCCCACATCCCCTAAACCCACCTACACACCTGCTCCCCACATCCCCTATCCCACCTACACACCTTCTCCCCACATCCCCTATCCCACCTACACACCTGCTCCCCCTATCCCCCTATCCCACCTACAGACCTGCTCCCCACATCCCCTATCCCACCTACATACCTTCTCCCCACATCCCCTATCCCACCTACACACCTGCTCCCCCTATCCCCCTATCCCACCTACACACCTGCTCCCCACATCCCATATCCCACCTACACACCTGCTCCCCACATCCCCCATCCCACCTACACACCTGCTACCCACATCCCCTATCCCACCTACACACCTGCTCCCCACATCCCCTATCCCACCTACACACCTGCTCCCACATCCCCTATCCCACCTACACACCTGCTCCCCCTATCCCCCTATCCCACCTACACAGCTGCTCCCCACATCCCCTATCCCACCTACACACCTGCTCCCCACATCCCCTATCCCACCTACACACCTGCTCCCCACATCCCCTATCCCACCTACACACCTGCTCCCCCTATCCCCCTATCCCACCTACACACCTGCTCCCCCTATCCACTATCCCACCTACACACCTGCTCCAACTATCCCCCTATCCCACCTACACACCTGCTCCCCACATCCCCTATCCCACCTACACACCTGTAACCCACATCCCCCTATCCCACCTACACACCTGCTCCCCACATCCCCTATCCCAACCTACACACCTGCTCCCCACATCCCCTATCCCACCTACACACCTGCTCCCCACATCCCCTATCCCACCTACACACCTGCTCCCCACATCCCCTATCCCACCTACACACCTGCTCCCCCTATCCCCCTATCCCACCTACACACCTGCTCCCCCTATCCCCCTATCCCACCTACACACCTGCTCCCCATATCTCCAATATCACCTACCTACATATGCCCCATGCCCCAATTCCACCTACACACCTGCTCCCCACATCCCCTATCCCACCTACACACCTGCTCCCCACATCCCCTATCCCACCTACACACCTGCTCCCCCTATCCCCCTATCCCACCTACACACCTGCTCCCCCTATCCCCCTATCCCACCTACACACCTGCACCCCACATCCCCTAACCCACCTACACACCTGCTCCCCACATCCCCCTATCCCACCTACACACCTGCTCCGCACATCCCAAGTCCCACCTACACACCTGCTCCCACATCCCCAATTCCACCTACACACCAGCTCCCCACATCGTCTATCCCACCTACAGACCTGCTCCCCCCATCCCCTATCCCACCTACACACCTGCTCCCCACATCCCCTATCCCACCTACACACCTGCTCCCCACATCCCCTATCCCACCTACACACCTGCTCCCCACATCCCCTATCCCACCAAACACACCTGCTCCCCACATCCCCTATCCCACCTACACACCTGCTCCCCACATACCATATCCCACCTACACACCTGCTCCCCACATCCCCCTATCCCACCTACACACCTGCTCCCCCTATCCCCCTATCCCACCTACACACCTGCTCCCCACATCCCCTATCCCACCTACACACCTGCTCCCCACATCCCCTATCCCACCTACACACCTGCTCCCCACATCCCCCTATCCCACCTACACACCTGCTCCCCACATCCCCTATCCGACCTACACACCTGCTCCCCACATCCTCTATCCCACCTACACACCTGCTCCCCCTATCCCCCTATCCCACCTACACACCTGCTCCCCACATCCCCTATCCCACCTAAACACCTGCTCCCCACATCCCCTATCCCACCTATACACCTGCTCCCCACATCCCCTATCCCACCTACACACCTGCTCCCCACATCCCCTATCCCACCTACACACCTGCTCCCCCTATCCCCCTATCCCACCTACACACCTGCTCCCCCAATCCACTATCCCACCTACACACCTGCTCCCCACATCCCCCTATCCCAACTACACACCTGCTCCCCACATCCCCTATGCCACCTACACACCTGTTCCCCACATCACCCTATCCCACCTACACACCTGCTGCCCACATCCCCTATCCCACCTACACAACTGCTCCCCCTATCCCCCAATCCCACCTACACACCTGCTCCCCATATCTCCAATACCACCTACCTACATATGCCCCATGCCCCAATTCCACCTACACACCTGCTCCCCACATCCCCCTATCCCACCTACACACCTGCTCCCCCTATCCCACTATCCCACCTACACACCTGCACCCCACATCCCCTAACCCACCTACACACCTGCTCCCCTCATCCCCCCATCCCACCTACACACCTGCTCCCCACATCCCCATTCCCCCCTACACACCTGCTCCCCACATCCCCTATCCCACCTACACACCTGCTCCCCACATCCCCTAACCCACCTACACACCTGCTCCCCCTATCCCCCTATCCCACCTACACACCTGCTCCCCCTATCCCCCTATCCCACCTACACACCTGCTCCCCCTATCCCCCTATCCCACCTACACACCTGCTCCCCACATCCCCCTATCCCACCTACACACCTGCTCCCCACATCCCCCTATCCCACCTACACACCTGCTCCCCACATCCCCTATCCCAACCTACACACCTGCTCCCCCTATCCCCCTATCCCACCTACACACCTGCTCCCCATATCTCCAATACCTCCTACCTACATATGCCCCGTGCCCCAATTCCACCTACACACCTGCTCCCCACATCCCCCTATCCCACCTACACACCTGCTCCCCCTATCCCCCTATCCCACCTACACAACTGCTCCCCACATCCCCTATCCCACCTACACACCTGCTCCCCACATCCCCTATCCCACCTACACACTTGCTCCCCACATCCCCTATCCCACCTACACACCTGCTCCCCCTATCCCCCTATCCCACCTTCACACCTGCTCCCCACATCCCCTATCCCACCTACACACCTGCTCCTCACATCCCCTATCCCACCTACACACCAGCTCCCCACATCCCCTATCCCACCTACACACCTGCTCCCCACATCCCCTATCCCACCTACACACCTGCTCCCCACATCCCCTATCCCATCTACACACCTGCTCCCCACATCCCCTATCCCACCTACATACCTGCTCCCCACATCCCCTATCCCACCTACACACCTGCTCCCCACATCCCCTATCCCACCTACACACCTGCTCACCCTATCCCCCTATCCCACCTACACACCTGCTCCCCACATCCCCTAACCCACCTAGACACCTGCTCCACCTATCCCCCTATCCCACCTACACACCTGCTCCCCACATCCCCCTATCCCACATACACACCTGACCCCACATCCCCTATCCCACCTACACACCTGCTCCCCATATCTCCAATACCACCTACCTACATATGCCCCATGCCCCAATTCCACCTACACACCTGCTCCCCACATCCCCTATCCCACCTACAGACCTGCTCCCCACATCCCCTATCCCACCTACACAGCTTCTCCCCGCATCCCCTATCCCACCTACACACCTGCTCCCCCTATCCCCCATATCCCACCTACACAACTGCTCCCCACATCCCCTATCCCACCTACACAACTGCTCCCCACATCCCCTATCCCACCTACACACTTGCTCCCCACATCCCCTATCCCACCTACACACCTGCTCCCCCTATCCCACTATCCCACCTTCACACCTGCTCCCCACATCCCCTATCCCACCTACACACCTGCTCCTCACATCCCCTATCCCACCTACACACCAGCTCCCCACATCCCCTATCCCACCTACACACCTGCTCCCCACATCCCCTATCCCACCTACACACCTGCTCCCCACATCCCCTATCCCATCTACACACCTGCTCCCCACATCCCCTATCCCACCTACATACCTGCTCCCCACATCCCCTATCCCACCTACACACTTGCTCCCCACATCCCCTATCCCACCTACACACCTGCTCACCCTATCCCCCTATCCCACCTACACACCTGCTCCCCACATCCCCTAACCCACCTAGACACCTGCTCCACCTATCCCCCTATCCCACCTACACACCTGCTCCCCACATCCCCCTATCCCACATACACACCTGCTCCCCACATCCCCTATCCCACCTACACACCTGCTCCCCATATCTCCAATACCACCTACCTACATATGCCCCATGCCCCAATTCCACCTACACACCTGCTCCCCACATCCCCTATCCCACCTACAGACCTGCTCCCCACATCCCCTATCCCACCTACACAGCTTCTCCCCGCATCCCCTATCCCACCTACACACCTGCTCCCCACATCCCCTATCCCACCGACACACCTGCTCCCAACATCCCCTATCCCACCTAGACACCTGCTCCCCACATCCCCTATGCCACCTACACACCTGCTCCCCACATCCCCCTATCCCACCTACACACCTGCTCCCCACATCCCCTATCCAACCTACACACCTGCTCCCCACATCCCCTATCCCACCTACACACCTGCTCCCCACATCCCCCTATCCCACCTACACACCTGCTCCCCCTATCCCCCTATCCCACCTACACACCTGCTCCCCACATCCCCTATCCCACCTACACACCTGCTCCCCACATCCCCTATCCCACCAACACACCTGCTCCCCACATCCCCCTATCCCACCTACACACCTGCTCCCCACATCCCCTATCCCACCTACACACCTGCTCCCCACATCCCCTATCCCACCTACACACCTGCTCCCCACATCCCCTATCCCACCTACACACCTGCTCCCCTCATCCCCTATCCCACCTACACACCTGCTCCCCACATCCCCTATCCCACCTACACACCTGCTCCCCACATCCCCTATCCCACCTACACACCTGCTCCCCACATCCCCTATCCCACCTACACACCTGCTCCCCCTATCCCCCTATCCCACCTACACACCTGCTCCCCCTATCCCCTATCCCACCTACACTCCTGCTCCCCCTATCCCCCTATCCCAACTACACACCTGCTCCCCACATCCCCTATCCCACCTACACACCTGCTCCCCACATCCCCTATCCCACCTACACACCTGCTCCCCACATCCCCCTATCCCACCTACACACCTGCTCCCCCTATCCCCCTATCCCACCTACACACCTGCTCCCCACATCCCCTATCCCACCTACACACCTGCTCCCCACATCC